>JAXIVJ010002570.1:0-15000 GCA_036785665.1 Chirona hameri
CCGACGGCGCGCCGAGTGTCACCGTCGCCTCTCGACGAGCGGCGACCGGCGCACCGACACCGCACTGACTGCCGCGTCGGCGCTGCGTCGGGAGCAGGGGAGCGACGCAGGTCAACGGGCGCTGCGATCGGACTCAGGGGGGAGCGACGCAGGTCAACGCAGGGCGGCGTGGGCTCGAAACAGCCGGAAACGAAGCTATCATTCCGGCACCCAGATGTGTGCAGGGCCGACGTTACGCGCGCGTTGTCCCGTCACGTTTACGTCACTGTAACGAGCGCCGCGTTACGTCCGTGAACGTCACAGGCGTCTGTGTCCCGCCGTACGTGTCGCGTCGTTTTGGCGTCGCTTTGGGGTCGTTTTGGGGTCGTTTTGGGGTCGTGTCGGCCCTGATGTGTGGGGCAACGCACGAGACTGCTGCCTGCAAACAACGGCCGTGCGACTGACCGGACGTCACCCGGGACGTCGTGCGGACGTCAGGCCGTCCGTCGGCGGTCCACGCGTGAAGAGGGGGGACGTTTCGGAGGCCCTGGAGCGGCCCGATGCTGCTGGTGACTGATGGGTGACATGGAACGCTGGAGCAGGTTCCCCGCGGCAGCCGCGGCAGACAAACCAACCCACGTCATATCTCTCAGCCGGGCAGCAGTGCCGCTGCGTTCTGCACAGTGTTCACTGTGCACGGTGTCACTTGCACAGTGTTCACCTTGCGTTGCTCACGCGTTGTTCACTGCCGTGTTCACTGCGTGTTCACTGCGTGCCGACGATGTTTCTGGACAGAGGTCACTGTCGTCCTGTCGGAACACCACGGGAAACGAACGGGGCGCGTGTCTGAGCGACGTCCCGGTCGGATGTCGGCACGTCGCCGCCGACGCTGTCTCGTCGCCTGCCGACTCGTGTGCTGGGCACAGACAAATGGCTGGAGACGGTACGGAGAAATTGGTGCGGATTACTTACTGCCGCACGGGCAGCTTTGTCCCGAGATGGCCAGCTGTGACCAGTGCCTCGGCGGATGGGACCAGCTGTGACCAGCTGGCACCTATTGGCTTTCAAGGCTGCTTTTGTGACCAGCTGTGACCATCTGTGACCAGTGCCTCAGGCTGCTTGTGACCAAGCTGGTGGCCCAGCTGTGACCAGTGCTCATCAGGCTGCTGTAGGTGGTGTGGGGGGACCAGCTGTGACCAGCTGTGTGGACCAGTGGCATCAGGCCTGCTTGTGACCAGCTGTGGACCAGCTGTGACCAGTGCATCAGGCTGCTGTGACCACTTGCCAGCTGTGACCAGTGCCTCAGGCTGCCTGTGGACCAGCTGTGGCCCAGCTGTGACCAGTGCATCAGGCTGCTGTGACCAGCCTGTGACCAGCTGTGACCAGCTATGACCAAGCTGTGACCAGTGCCTACAGGCTGCTGTGACCAGCTGTGACCAGCTGTGACCAGTGCAGACGCAGGCTGAAAGTGACGGGGCTGAGGACCTGGGACTGTAACTAGCGCCATTCCTCCAATGACTTCCGCCACTTCCGCCAAGATGATAATTGTAGGCGCTGGCAACAGACATTCTATTTAATTTATTTAACATCAACGCGCTAAACATTATATTTACTTTAACCAATATCTTGATCAAAGCTTGGTGATATAAACGGAGTGGGTACATTTTTTCAACTGAATGTTTCCAATATGCAGATACCCACTTCCTTTCCCGACACAGGTCTTGTTTTTTTAAACCCAACCGCATACGCACACGTATGTATGTACATTGTAGTGTGTACAACCCACAATGCCCGGCGTCAGGCAGGCAGCGGCCCGCAAGCGTCCCCGGGCTGCTGATCCCGCCGCCGTGGGGAGCTGCCTGGGTGCCTGGCGGGCCTGTCGACCCCACCCGGGCCCCGTGTATGTCGGCAGCGTCCAGTGTCGCAGCCCACGTTCCCACGGGTGCTTCCCGTTCATTCCAGGCGTGACTGGCCCTTTCTGCCCCGGCCGCCCGCCTTCTCCTTCCCCCGCCCCGTCTGAACCCGCCGCGGTGCCAAACTCCACCATCGATGACTGCGTGGTATCACTCCCGCCCGAGACGCCAAAGACGCCAACAGCGCGACTCGCGAGGCTTTTATACCCCGGGCCGGATCAAGCCAGCGCGCCGGCGATTTATTAGCGTTGCCTCGGATTGTCACCGCTCTCAATGGGTTCGGGAGCCGGGGGAGGGGAGGGACAGAAAGCAGCAGCGGGTGTCGCGCCGGTCCGCCCTTTGTGTGTCTGGGTACGGACGGTGGGAGAGCTCTCCGGATCGGGGGGGGGGGGGGAAGGAGAGCCCGGCCTGACCTACCGGTCGCGCGAATGAATACGATCCGAAATTAGCGGGGTGCCGCCCCGCGCTGTTTGACCAATACTGTGTCATCATAATGAACCCATCACAAAAACACTCATCAGGCGGGACTACAATGGTAACGGTCAGTAGTGGGCGGTTCGATCGGCTAAATGGCGTGGCGAGCAGTGGTTCCTGGGTAAAATACTATATTGCTCCCGTGCAACCCAACGGTGGCTAATTGGTCAATTGATACAACTTGAGTGAACATTGACAAGGTCGCCGCCTGCGTCTGTCCGAGGTCATGGGCTCGGCGGGAAACTGGAAAGGCGCCTTTTTCCAGGCAGCGTAAACAATGGGGAATGCTGTTTGGACCCCACCACGCATGTCGCTACACCGCACAGGGGAAAGTCAAAAACGTCAAAAACTTATCATCAACTGACTTCATTGCAATACTTTCAGCCGGAACTGCACTTAACTCTGTAATTATATGACGAAGTACTTATATGAACAGCATAGCGATTAGCACGATATTTAATTATTTTAACCTTATGTCAAAACTTAGTTTGCAAAATAAAAATGCCGCCACTGAAAGCTTAGTTGGGAGAGCGCTAATGGGCTCTGACCTCACCCGGTAGTGGGCAGCCCGGGTTCGAGTCGCTTCGGCCTCGCTATTTGCCCCTGACTGGGATGGCCCTGTGGCCGGTGGCAGCGGTCGCACATCAAGGCCAAGTGACGTCAGAAGGGCGGGCGGACCATGTCCAGAGTATGTGCCGGGGCACGTAGAACTTTTCGCTTCTAAATTCTGCCGGACGCCCGGAATTGCTTGATCGGGTGGTGGGGTCAGGGCCTGCGCAACAAGGCTATGCTTAGCGTGTCCTGACCTGGGAAATCCATCCATTTAAAAAACACTCGGACAAAATGTATTTAAAAAACAATATAAAAACGATAAAGTTGAATATTTTTCCGGATACAATCCCTTCTTCAGTCAGTATAGCAACAACAACACAAAATCGGGGATGTATGATGGTAGGTACACTACCCAAGGTATATATGTTTTTTATATATTTTGCAAGCTGAGTTTTGACATAAGGTTATACTAATATATTAACTCATGGTATATATATATTAATATATATATATAATTAATATATATATATAGATATACTTTATATATATTACCGCCTGACAGCTAGTCACAAAACGACAGCAGATGACAGGCAGACATGCAAACGAGTGCAAGGATTCGTGTGAGACAGGAGCGGTTATCTCCCCGGTCCCCTTGCTACGAGCCTCAGTCGAACACCCGTTCAGTGTGGATCGCTCCCCTTCTGCTCACGGCCTCCCCTCTAATTCCCTGCTGATGGCTCGCCCGATCGGCCGATTTATTATGCAAATAGTGCCATCATCAACGCTGATCAATAGCAGCGGCGGCCCCGATACACTGCGCCGCGCGACACAAGACCCCCACTTTAATTACACAACTATGTAAATAATCCGCCTGCAGTGGCGGGCCGGTGCACTGTTTTGCCTGAGGCGTGTGCACAGGCCGGCCCCGATACACTTGGGTGGCCGTCGGCGAAGGTCGGCCGCCGCGGGCGGGCCCTTTAGCTACTCCGTGACAGGGCCCGGACAGAGCCGGGGGTCGGGGGACGGAGCCGGACAGAGCCGGAAAGAGCCGGACAGAGCCGGACGGAGCCCGACGGAGCCGGACGGAGCCGGACAGAGCCGGACAGAGACGGACAGAGCCGGACAGAGACGGACAGAGACGGGACAAAAGCCGGACAGAGCCTGACAGAGCCGGGTGACCAGAGACAGAGCCGGACAGAGCCGGACAGAGCCGGGGTGACAGAGAGGACAAAGAGCCGGACAGAAGCCCCCGGACAGAGCCGGACAGAGCCGGGTGTCAGAGACACGAGCCGGACAGAGCCGGACAGAGCCGGGTGACAGAGGACGGAGCCGACAGAGCCGGGACAGAGCCCGGGTGACAGAGACGAGCCGGACAGAGCACGACAGATCCGGACAGAGCGGACATAGCCCGGACAGAGCCGGGTGGACAGAGGACAGAGCCGGACCGAGCCGGGACAGAGCGGGTGACAGAGACAGAGCCGGACAGAGCCGGGTGACAGAGACGGAGCCGACAGAGCCGGACAGAGCCGGGTGACAGAGGACAGAGCCGGACAGAGCCGGACAGAGCCGGGGACGAGATCGGAGCCGGACAGAGCCGGACAGAGCCGGGTGACAGAGACGGAGCCGGACAGAGCCGGACAAGAGCCGGACAGAGCCCGGGTGACAGAGACAGAGCCGGACAGAGCCGCAACCCTGAAGGCGCGGACAGAGCCGGGTGACAGAGACGGAGCCGGACGGAGCCGGACAGAGCCGGACAGAGCCGGACAGAGCCGGACAGAGCCGGGTGACAGAGGACGGAGCCGGACAGAGAGCCGGACAGAGCCGGGACAGAGCCCGGGTGACAGAGACAGAGCCGACAGAGCGCCGGACAAGAGCCGGGTGACAGAGACAGAGCCGGACAGAGCCGGACAGAGCCGGGGTGACAGGACAGAGCCCGGGACAGAGCCGGGGTGGCCAGAGCCGGGACAGAGCCGTACAGAGACCGGGGGTATGTATGCGACGCTGCCAGAGCCATCGGTGATGTTGGCCACCTCACTGGAGTGGTACCTACTCACATACTCAGGGGGCGTTTGGGCTGTTTTGATCCACCATGTTCTCAGCCAGTTATCAGCAAGGGCGGATCCCTGAATGGGGTAGTTTGGGGTCCAGTTTGGGGGTGGCAAATCCCAAAAGTCTCACACAATTCTGAAAAACTCTCATCGGATTCGCTTGCTTGTGCATCGATAACTGATTAAAACCAACTTTCCCTTAGTAAAAGTTGCTAGATTTTATATTATCTCAGGAAATGTGTCAAATTTGCGCCGATTTCAGTTGGTTTGTGGGGGGCATGGCCCGTGCCCCCCCCCCCCCCCCCCCCCCCCCCCCCCCCCCCCTGGATCCGCCCATGGTTATCAGGCCCATTGTAGCTGGGCGATGCTGGTGTGAAATCGAAGCATCGCGTTGCTTGCCACCTTGAAAAAAAACTTTTCTTAACCGTCGTGTCGTAAACTGACCTGACCTCGTTCAAACGCGCACCATGCACACAATCGCCCATTTGACTAACATAAACACATCTGCCAACTTTAACTTTATGGTCGATATGAACACCGCAGTCAGCCAGCCGAGTTGATGCGCAATTGAGAAACACGTATCTCTGTTTGGGGCCTGCGGTAACTGGGCATTGCACTCCTTTTCGAAACAGAATCCGGACCTGGCTACCACCCCGTTGACTTATTATTCACGTACCCCGCTGGTATCATACCATTTGTTACCTATTCGTTCACTTAAAGTGGCCGACAATAGCGCACGATCAGTGGCCGACAAATAGCGCGCGTCAGTTGGCCGACAAATAGCGCACGTCAGATGTGGCTCTGCTCTTCGATTAGTTTGCCTGCACTTACTGCTAAAATTCGCCGCCGGGTGCCACATCCGATTGGGGAGGTCATTAGCGGCCTGCGTCAGGGAGCGGGCACTGGTCGCGGGTGACAGTGCGACCCGCGCTACCTCGCCGGCCGTCACCGGGTCATTTGTCGCACTTGCCCGTACGCAGAGGCGGCGCGGGGCGGCGTGTGGCGGCGCGGGGGCTGCGCTGGGGTGATGCGGGGCGGCGCGGGGCGGCGCGGAGGCGGCGCGGGGGCGGCGCGGGGGGCGGCGCTGGGGTGACGCCGGGGCGGCGCGGATGGTTACAGGTGACCTGTGGTCATCTCAGGGACGTCCCCAGGGACGCGCCTGTAGGATGTCACCGTTGACGGGTCGCAGGTGCCGGATGTTTGCCATGGCACTACAGGTCGTACACCAGTCTGCGGACATTCCCTTCTGTCTGTACCGGGCTCAAATGCCGGAAGAAGGCCGCGCTTTCTTGCAACAACGCAGGGGTGTAGCTTCTCCAGAAAAGTGTGGGGGGAGGGGGGGGGGCTGATGCTGGAACAAAATCGCTCAAAGGTACCCATTAAATCCACAACATGCAGATTCTCCCCGGATTTGACCCCACTTCCTCGTCCCACGTCCATTGAGGGGCTGAAGGCCAAGTTGGGGGGGGGGGGGGAGGGGGGCTGAAGCCAAGTTGGGGGGGGGGCGCAACGGGGCTACCTGGAAGCCCCCTCAACTGAATAGGATACTAACTACACCCCTGCAGCAACGGGACAGTGTGTGCCACTGTAGGACAGGGAGACAAGTGTGTGCCCTGTCTGGGCAGGAGACAGTGTGTGCCACTGTCGGACAGGAGACAGTGTGCGCCACTGTCGGACAGGAGACAGTGTGTGCCACTGTCGGACAAGGAGACAGTGTGTGCCACTATCGGACAGGAGACAGTGTGTGCCACTGTCGGGGCAGCGAGCAGTGTGTGCCACTGTCGGGCTAGGAAACAGTGTGTGTCACTGTCGGGACAGGAGACAGTGTGTGCCACGTCGGACAGGAGACAGTGTGTGGCCACTGTCGGGCGGAGAAAGTGTGGGCCACTGTCGGACTAGGGGACAGTGTGTGCCACTGTCGGACAAGAGACCAGTGGGGAGTGCCACTGTTGGGCAGATGAGACTGTGTGTGCCACCTGTCGGGCAGGAAACAGTGTGTGCCACTGTCGGACAGGAGACAGTGTGTGCCACTGTCGGGCAGGAGACAGTGTGTGCCCTGTCGGGCAGGGAAACAGTAGTGTGCCATCTGTCCGGAGCAGGAGACGTGTGTGCCACTGTCGGGCAGGAGACAGTGTGTGCCCACTGTCGGCATGAGGACAGCGTGTGCCACTGTCCGACAGGAGACAGTTGGGTGGACACTGTCGGGCAGGAAACAGTGTGTGCCAACTGTCGGACAGGAGACAGTGTGTGCCACTGTCTGGACAGGAGACAAGTGGGTGCCACTGACTCCCGGACGGGAGGACAGTGTGTTGCCATGCTGTCCGAAGTCAGGGCGCCAGGTCAGGTCGATTCACTGACGTAACATCGCCTACTGCCTTCCCAGTAATTATATCGGCAAACATGCAAAGGAACCTGACGCGAGTCGACCCAGGTTGAAATACCTGCCCATCTCCCCCACATGAAGCGGCTCAGACGGTGTTGACCCCCGGCGCTGCGTGTTGACAGGGAAGGAGGCGAGGAAGCGTCCCTACGATATCCCCACCGAGGCACGAGGTGTCGGCTGCGGACGAGCGGTCGCCCACATCCAGACCGATGGCGTCCCAGGCCATGAAGAACGAATGTTCGGCAGCAGCACCCACCGGCGACACCCCCGCTCGGAGAGAAGCAGCCCAGCGGAGACAGGTAAGGCAAACAAACCACCCCGCTTCCTCTCAGGGGCTCAATAAGAGTACAAGTCACATATCCAGATCAACATCCGGACAGATGCAATTCCAAAAACCCCAACAACATGCTCGCGCTATTTTTGTAGTATTTTAGACCGCGGGCTTTTTTAGATGATTCGCAAAAACTGATGAAGTTTGTGACCGTAGTTGTGACCACAGATTTTACTGCATTAATAGCGTGAATTTAATTTGTAAAGCTTGGTTTACTTGATCTTATGAACTAATCTAGAACCGGCTTCTCTGAAGTAACCTGCATAGTGGGAGATATTTACTCACAACGAGTTGAAACTTCAAAGTAAACTTGCTCTGTAGCCGTATGCCAGGTTTCCTATAATCAACCCCACAGTCCCAAACAAGCTTGGGCCTCAAAAGATGCAAAAAACGGCACGGATCTCTCCCCAGCGGCACAACAATTCCAAGTAAAACAACGTAATGTGAGGAACAAGAGACAAACTGGCACATTCCTTAGGATTCATGTTTCCCGTAAATGTGCGCGGTGTGCAGCCCGCTTCTTCCCGTGGTAGCCGGAGGCAGCAGCCCCGCTCCTTCCGTGGTAGCCTGGAGGCAGCCCCGCTCCTTCCGTGGAAGCCGCGAGGCAAGACCCGCTCCTTCACGTGGTAGCCTGAGGCAGCCCCCCGCTCCATCCCCGTGGTAGCCGGAGGCAGCCCCCGCTCCTTCCCGTGGTAGCCGGAGGCAACCCCGCTCCTTCCGTGGTAGCCGGAGGGCAAGCCCCGCTCCTTCCGTGGTAGCCCTGGAGGCAGCCCCCGCTCCTTCCGTGGTAGCCGAGGCAAGCCTCGCTCCTCCGTGGTAGCCGGAGGGCCTGGATGCAGCCCCGCTCCTTCCGTGGAAGCCGTCAGGCAGCCCCGCGCCTTTCCGTGGTAGCCGGAGGCAGCCACCGCTCCTTTCCGTGGTAGCCGGAGGCCTGAAACAGCCCCGCTCCTTCCCGTGGTAGCCGGAGGGCCCGGAGCAGCCCCGCTCCTTCCGTGGAAGGCGGAGGCAAGCCCCGCTCCTCCGTGGGTATCCGGAGATATGGCTTAAAATGTGGAAGACACTGCTTGATCGCAACCGCCGAAGGCTGGCTGAGTTGTGATATAACGCCTTTCATGATGATTACGCCCCGGGCGATTATTTGAGTGACCGCTGTGCCATCCGTCCTTCGCGGTCTGGCTTGGCAGGGTATGTGGTTGATGGATAGGGGCGAGGGGCTAATTTAACACCCTGGGGCGAACACGAGCGGGTCCTTAATTACAGCCCTCTCTGCGGTCCGTCCGCGGGGAAGAATCAACATGAATCTCGCAGATGAAAGGCAAAGATGGTACAATTGTAGTAGCGCGGATCTTGACGCTTGTATTAGAAAGGAAAACCCTCGGTACTCAAATTGGCCGAGTTGGGAAGTTTCAATAGGGGAGTCACCAATTTAAATGACTTGAATAAGCTAACAAATTGAATTAAGTATTTCCATGAATTACATACCTTAAAAATTGGAATACATGGACGCGATTATCAAATAAATGAAATGGGGAGCAACCATTTCGTAGAACATTTATAATTACACATTAACCCTATTCCCTGCGGGGCGATTTCTGCCCCCCCCCCGTAGTTTTTCACTTGCCGCTCCTAAACCTTTAGCTAGTCGTCTTGAAACTGTGACTTTTCCCCCAAAATTGAATGGCGCGTGCTGTGTCCAAAATTTTGAAAAAAATCGGTCCAGCCCCCAGAGGCGGTTTACAGGCATCCTGTTTTGGGGAGGGTGTTACGATTGCGGTTTTGCGGCGCATACTCCTTCGTGGTTTGCAGTTGCAATACATGCGTCAGAAAACCATTCCAATGCCAATATGCATCATAGATACTGTGAATGTACATATTTTGGGGGGCAGAGGGCGCACTCAGGGATAAAACAAATGGGAGTCGATACCCACCCTCAAATTAGTGTGTCCAACTTCAAATTAGTAAGATGAATAAAAGCGTTACGCGCATGGTGCCCCCCCCCCCCCCCACCATGCTTTTTCCTGGATCAGCCTATGCGCAATATATCAAATTTAACCAATTACAGCATATATTGCCCACATGTGATGTGCATGAACGTCCCAAAACAATCACGAACAGCACATTTTTTTTTCTTCAGAAATACCCCCCCCCCATTTTACATTCCCTGAATACGCGTATGATTTTTTTTATATTATATTGTCTTGTGATATATTTAAAGACCAGTACATTTGAAGCTCAAAAACGGTTTGGGGCATCGAAATCGGTCGAAGCCCACATGGGCTGCAATATACCTTTCAAAAAACACCCAAAATGTTCGGATTTTTCCCCCCTGCCCCCCCCCCCCCCATTTTGAACAAAGCAAAAATGTCGGGGTCTAAAAAAAGAGACAGATCTTGTCATTACACATAGAATGGCGCTTTCGTCTATCGGAAATCGACCGAGCGGTTCTCGTGATCCTCTGGGGGGGGGGCAAGAATCTGCCCCCCCCCCCCCCCGCAGGTAACGTAATTATGGCCGCCCCGCAGGGGAATAGGGTTAATATTAAAAAGAACATAGATCATCAATATTCTTCACCGAGTGTGTATCCCTTATGGCATACTCTGCATCAGGGGCGTCGCCACAATTTTGGTTTTAGCATGTGGGGGGGGGGCAGGCAGTTTTTGGGGGGGAGGAGGGGGGGGTCAAGGTATTTTTTGGTACTCCTACTCCCATAAGGCTAATGTTAAAATCCTGCGAATCTGGGGGGACTCCAGCAGGAGTGATCTATGGGGCGGCCCCCAGGACCCACCCGGTAGGGGTCTAGGGGGGGCGGCCCCCAGGCCCCCCCGGTAGGGGTCTAGGGGGGGGAAGGCCCACCCGGTATGGGTCTAGGGGGGGGGGTGCGGCCCCCCCAGGCCCACCCGGTAGGGGTCTATGGGGGGGCGGCAGGCCCCACCCGGTAGGGATCTAGGGGGGGGGGGGGCGGGCCCCCAGGCCCCACCCGGGTAGGGGTCTGGGGGGGCGGCCCCAGTCCCACCCTGAATGGGTCTAGGGAGGGCGGCCCCCTAGGGCCCACCCGGTTAGGGGTCTAGGGGGGGGGGGGGCCGGCCCCCCGGTAGCGGCCACCCCCTTTATCTGTATAGTAATGGGACCGTAGCTCGAATCGGTATGATTACGGAAAGTGCCCAACAGTTCGAATCAATTATATGCAAATCAAGAACCAATTCATTGGATTAACAACAATCTAATACCGTAATTAAAACGCTATAAAGACATGAACGGTCCCTATGGTGGTGTTTACGTATTAATTTTTGAATTGTTGTCGCTGCTGCAGCTCAGCACCGTTTCCGGTGCCGGATGTCACTTGAAGGGCTGAAAAAGTCCGACTACAGACATGTATACTACAATTAAAACGAAACTGCAATTGCGCCTGCAATAATGTTAATTGCCTTCCAGGCAGTTGCATGACATCGTCTACATATTCAGGTACAATTCAAATATCAGTAAAAGTACCAATTCGCGTTCCGTTAGCTCGCTTCTATTTGTATATTTCATTTGCTAAAACCTGTACCTATATCACAGGACCTTGAGTTTAGCACAAAAAGACGAGTGACCTAGATGTTTCTTTCCACTTGTACTAGGATAGGTACAGACATCACAAATATGAGACATACTCTGTAATTGGTGTTACGTATTGAAATATAGATTGCTTAAGTTGCTTAAATATGAAGGATGAATATTGGTTGTCACCCCATTTCAACGAGCCTGTTAGATTCATAAGACATCTAAACTAATTTATGCCCACAGCTTAGTCACACTTGGAGAGAGATATATTTTGTTTAAGTTGGTGAAGCGAAAACCAGTTTTGGTATGCACGTGCAACATTGGTTTATTGGCCAAAACTTATGTGCTGTGACAATGGGACCGCCAACTGTAGAGGGAAACTCCCCACATCTGAACATTCAGGCTTATTATATGTAAGATCACACTAATGGCAGCGAAATAAAGCCTTTAGGAACAATATTATCAGAGATGGCTCCGCAGTCAGTGAAGACGTTTTATTCCGTCTGTGGGACCTTGTCCGACCTGTCCTGTCTCGTCTGCCTCGCGTCGCCCTCGCCCGCGTCCGCCTCGCCTGCCGTCGCCTCGCCCGCGTCGCCTCATAGCCCGCCCTCGCCCGCTTCGCCTCGCCCGCTTTCGCCTCGCCCGCTTCGCCATGTCGCCCGCTCTCAGCCTCGCTGTGTTTCATTCTAGGGCGACATCAATAGCTGGCGCGAATCGATTGCATGGAGCGTTCCAGTTGTTCTAATACGGGCGATTAAAGGGTCCGTTTGGCGTTGGCATCATGCCGGTATATTATACGAGGGCAACAACGCCCTCTGGCGGCTTTAGGTAAGGCGGGCCCTGCCGGCGATGGGCGATGGCGATGGCGATGGCTAACTGTCTGGAGGACGGCTTAGTAACGATAGCCTAATGCGCCGCGGCGATAGTTACTAAGCGATAGCTTAAATGCGACCGCGTGCGGCGGCGAGCATTGACGTGCTACCGCCCCTCCGCGGCGTCGCATGCAGGCCATTACACGACTGCTATATATTACCGATCAAAACGGGCTCTCCACGCGGCCAAATGGGTCACGCGCATTGGGTGCAGGCGATGTACGGCAATTCACGTGATGGACAGATGGCGATGCGTCATCTATTTAGTGTTGGTGTCCCGACGTCCCGATTAAAGATGTGCATTGTGCTCAGAGGCGGCGGATAAAGGGGGGGGGGGGGCAGGGTAGCTGCCCCCACTCATGAAAGTTGGGGGGCAAATATATGATTTTGCCCCCACCCCTCCCATAAATTTGTAAGAGGAGGCCCTCCAAGAAGTTGTTCGATTTTGGCTATTTTTTGACCGAAACAATGACCCAGGGTCCCGATGTGCCCCCAGCCAGCCTGAGGGGCTTCTAAGCCGCGGAAGGCCCTTAGTCGGCCATGAGGGGACCGTCAGTAGGCCTGAGGAGCCCTCAGAGGGCCTGATACTTCAACATGGGCCTGTCCGACGTCCTTTTTACGACCATTTAGCGCCCTGCAAAATTATACACATGCGACATGGCAACACTGCTACAAGGCGACAAGGCGAGTCCCCTGCTACCCTGCTACCCCTGCTACCACTGCTAAGCCCTGCACCATGCTACCATGCTACCATGCTACCCGTCTACCCCTACCCTGCTACCCTGCTAGAGACCCTGCTACCCTGCTACTAGCCCTACCCTGCTACCCTGCTATACCCTGCTACCCTGCTACCCTGCTACCCCTGCTTACCTGCTGCTACCCTGCTACCCTGCTACCCTGCTACCACCCCGCTACCCCTGCTATCCTGCTACCCGCTGACGGTGGCGACACTGAGCAGTCCATCAGTCCATCAGCATCCATTCAGCCACCAGTCCATCAGGTGGGACAGGGGGCCCGTCGGCTGCCGGCGCCGCGCCCGCTCCGCAGATTTGAAAAATTGTCCGCCGCACTGCACTGGCCGGAAAATGGCGGCCTGATCGTCTCACAGTGCCGTCTCCTTCGTCACGGGTCCCCCGTCAGATCTGACATTGCCACAGACAGCTCGTGAGCTGCAGTGCTTACAGTCTTCATCTCTCCTATAGGTTCTGCATTGGGTATCAATTGACCTTTAGGTTAGTCTGGCTTCAGGGAGTTTGTCGAGGGCGCCTGGTAATGCTCGGCTGTGTCTGGAGGAATTGAGATCCTATCAGACCGCGGTGGCCAGAGACAGTTCAGTGTGGCCTCCAGTGCAGGATTGCCGGAGCTTGAGGCTGCTGCCTCCTGCTGCGGCCCCCCGGCCCTGAGCTAGGGCCGCTAATGATCTGTAGATCTGTAGACCCGCACCGAAATCCAACCAAGACTGAACCGGCAGCTCCTGACCGAGGCTTGAGCGGGCACATAGGTAGCTACAGACCACAGGAAAGAACCCACTAATGACGCAGCCGCACCGATTCGAAACATCGGTCACCCTATGTCCAAAGAAAACGCAATTTGTCCATATCCTCTCCAAATAATCCACGACCAACTCCTGCCCACCCACTCTCCCCCGTGCCAAAAACGGATACCCCCACCGGTCTGCTCGCTCTGCCGCCTGCCCGCCTTGCCGCCGTCTACCTCGGTGGCGGCGGGCGGCGGCGGGCGGCAGCGGCGGCGGCGGCGGCGGCGGGCGGCGGCGGCGGCGGCGGGTCGGCCGAGCGGGCCACACGGGTTGACGCCGGCCAGGGCGGCACGGTGGCTGGTCTGCCCGCACCGCTCCGCCCATAAAGCACTGGGTGGCGGACGCCGTGCCGATGCTATCAGGCCGCCCGTTCGTTCCTCGCTGTCCGCACCGTAATTTACACAGGCCAGACGACGCTTTGTTCACTTCGACGCCTTCTGCTTCGATTCGACGATTGCCGTGCGCCTGTTGGACCCTATGGCGTCGAGCCTGCGCCCAGCGATAGTTGGAGGAATCGTGCCCTCCAGGCCGGGCAGACATGCTGTGCCGGCGTGCTCCGTGGCAGGTTATGCCGCCGGGTATATAGGCTGCGCCGCGTGATCGTGCGGGGGCGGCAGTAAAGTAAGGCTGCCGGATCGGATACCCACACAGCTGAAAGACGTATGCTTATCGTGCGGCCGAGGGGGCGGGAGCCGTGTGACTGAGGAGGGGTTCGGGTTTACTGCCACTGGAGGTGAGCGGGGGCACGGCAGGCTGCCCGTGCACTGTGTACTGTAAATGTGCATTGAGCACGGCGCTGCTCGAATAAATACAGGCCAGAATAAATGCTGCCTACCGCCGCCGAGCCGGGCGATTTACTCAGGTGAGACATTAACAGATTAACCCGAGACGCCACGTCATTAACCAAGGAATGGCCTATCTATGCATCGAAAGGCTCGTCTGTATGCTGGGCGCGTTCCTCAGCGCCGGTCGGCCATGTCCAACGATGACAGTCACTTACACACCCCGTATATATATTTGCATGGCGTCTTGTCCGATGTCCGCTGCGGTCAGTAATGTTAGCCGATACAGTTGGTGCTCGACAATGACAGGCGCTCCATCTCAGCAAGGCCTATCCCCGGTGCACATCGTCTATGGAGTTCACGAGAGCGGCGGGACTCGGCTGACGCTCTCGTTCCTGGCACGGGCTGTTCGGTGTTCACTGTTTCAGTGAACTTCTCGAACACATCGGTCGGTTCGGCGGGCCCGCCGTCCGGGTCCGGTGTCACTCGCCCGCAGGCTGATATCGCGTGACGTCGGCATGCTGGCCAACCGAGCTCCGATGCCTCGTCTAATCGCCTTTCGACCGCCGACGTATGTTTCCAAGTTGGC
>JAXIVJ010002570.1:20000-52500 GCA_036785665.1 Chirona hameri
CTTTAGGCTGCACTGAAGTAACGCGGCTTTAGGCTGCACTGAAGTAACGCGGCTCCGCTGCACTGAAGTAACGCGGCTTTAGGCTGCACTGAAGTAACGCGACTTTAGGCTGCACTGAAGCTTTAGGCTACACAGCTAAAATGACGAGATTCAGTAGCGTGCTGAGCAGGGGGGGGGCAGCACAGGTACGGGCACAGGCACGGCCACGGGCACGGCCACGGGCCCTGGGGCGGCCACGGGCCCGGCACGGGGACCGGCAGGCTGCCGAGGACGTCATGTGGGAAGGAAGGCACCCGGGCAGCGTGACGTGACGTGACGTACCCGGGCACCGTGACGTGACGTACAGGCAGTCCCGATCTGCTGCCGTCAGAGACGGGTTATGGCTGTCATAGAGCTGAGTTGTGGCCCATCGTGCGCCCAGCGGGGTGCCGGACGATCGCGCTCTCCGATCAGGTACCACGCTGCCATCAGCCGCCACCCAGCCAGTCGATTAGCCATTAGAGACAGAACTGCAGCCGCGCAGAGTGATGGCCAGCTGTGGTAGGTCGCCGCTCGCCCCAGTTCATGCTACACAGAGGGCAGCGATCGGCCGCAGGTGGCCGATGCTCGGGAGCATGTGTGATTAAAGATTATTGCAGAGTATACTGCAAATGTAAAGTGTGGGAAAAGCTATGGTGAACTGATGCATGAAGCGAGGGTTGCTTTTGCTTATGTTTAAAGGTGGGGGAAACTGATCTACGGCCTACGGGATCGTTGGTAGCTGCACTTAAAAATGTATCAGATATAATGAAATTGCGTATATGCACTGAAGGACTTGCATGTGAATAATTGTATTAGTTTTGCTCGTACACTCGTTTTAAGCTTGTCACATGCCTGTCACCCACCTGACCTGACCTCAGCCAGGCCTCAGTGTGTCCCAGGCACGTAGCCAGGATTTTTATCAGGGGGGGGCACGTCGGTGGCAGAAATAAATTTCGCTCCTCAGACATATGTTGTTGACCGCGGGGGGGGAGGGTAGGTAGGTAGGGTCGGGTCGTCAGAGGAATCTCATTCTATCTAGTTTATATTTGCGTTTGCTCAGGGGGAGCCATGGCCCCCTTGCCCCCCCCCCCCCCCTGGCTACGTCCCTGGCGTGTCCTCAGCATGTCACCTGGCCTCAACTTGGCCTCAACTTGGTCTCACCTGACCTCAGCCTGGCCTCACCTGACCTCAGCCTGACCTCAGCCTGACCTCAGCCTGACCTCAGCCTGACCTCAGCCTGACCTCAGCCTGACCCCAGACTGACCTCAGCCTGACCTCAGCCTGACCTCGGCCTGACCTCAGCCTAACTTCATCCTGACCTAAGCCTGACCTCAGCCTGGCCTCAGCCTGACCTCAGCCTGACCTCAGCCTGACCTCAATCTGACCTCAGCCTGACCTCGGCCTGACCTCAGCCTGTCTGGTTCCCAGGCTACGGTCGCCGGAGGAGTTGCGTCTGGCAATGGACCTGTACAACCAGCAGCTGATGTCGCAGCTACACCGGCAGCACGCGGCCGACCGGCGCCGAGAGGAGGCGGACGGCCGCCGGTCGCCCGCCTCAGTCACCCACGTCCGCACCGAGGAGGACGCAACCTTCGGTGAGAGCTCAGTCGGGAGCACACCGTGCACTCAAAGGCCGATCCAGAACGGGTGTGAGGGGGGGGGGGGGCAAATCCTCATCGGATTTCGCATGTTTATGCATTGAGAGCTGATTTTTATTTTTTTAACTAGTAAAAGTTGCTTAGATTGTTTTTTTTTATGGCAGGAAATCATTTTGCGCCTATTTCAGGTGGTTGGGGGGGGCATGGCCCCTCTGCCCCCTCTGCCCCCCCCCCCCCCCCCTGGATCCGCCCATGCGTGCACTGTGAGAGGGACGGGAACAGGTCACCTGGGGGCTGCTCAGTAGGATGCTGATTAGTGATATCGTATCCGTCAGTCCCTCAAGTAGTTAGCGTAACTTCCAAGAGCGCCAGCTGAGAATGATTGTGATTCTGCGGTCTGTGTTCGTTCGCTGGTTAATGTCAGCGGCGACAGATATGTCAACGCGATGCTGGTCTCGTTCAATAGACTGCGGCTGTCACTGCTGTGGGAGTTGTGTTTCCCGTTGTAACCGGCCGGACTGCGTCTGTTTGCCTCAGGTGGCGGCCCGCCCAGTCCGCCCTCTCTCCCGGGCGTCCTTCTCCCTGGTATGCACCCGGGCGGCCTGTTCATGCACTCGGCCGCCGCCGCCGCCGCCGCCGCCGCTGCCGCTGCTGCCGCCGCCGCCGCCGCCGCCAGCACGGCAGAAGAGCCGGTGACGTCAGCCAGTCCGCTGCAGCGGATGGCCAGCATCACCAACTCCCTGATGAGCAGCGCCTCGATCCCGCCCCTGCCGCACCTCGCCACCCGACCGGCCAAGGCGGTCCTGCCACCCATCACCCAGCAGCAGTTCGACCAGTACGGCAACATCAACACCGAACAGGTCGTCAAGCAGGTGAGTAGCGCCGCGGATGCCGTGCCGGGGACGGGGTCATCAGGGGGTAAATGCAATGCGCCTTGAGAACTGCGCGGAGTGGAGTTCTCGAGGCGGAGTTCGGGCTATTGAGTTTGAGAGGTTTTCGTTTTACGTGGCGCTTCCGCGCGCTTCATCAGGCGTCGCTGAAGCATGTAAGGCTTAGCTGCACTGCGAAACGGCCTCCTCAGGCGTCTCGCGCGGTATTTTGGGATCAAAACAGGATATGACATTATTTGCTTTGTTACCTGGCTGCGCGCTGTTGTGCCTCAATTGGTTTTTAGCCGAAGTTTCTTCATAAAAGGCGAGCGCCGTATGATAAAACTGTTCAATAAGAGCAGAGTTGACGAGAAATTCTGCAAGTAACTGACAACATTTTGAACAGGCCTCTGGCTTTCGTCTTTATTCTGTAAAATAGATTATCACAATATATGCCGTGTAACCGGCATAAATTGCCGCCCATCGAGTAGTTTTCGCGTTAAACATATATCGATTTTTCCTCCATATAAGCCGTCACTGGTAACCTCTACTCCATCCCATATAAGCCGTCACTGGTAACCTCTACTCCATCCCATGACGCTCATACCCACTCGCCCAAATTCCACCCACTCGCCCAAATTCCACCCACTCGCCCAAATTCCACCCACTCGCCCAACTCCACCCACTTGCCCAAATTCCACCCACTCGCCCAAATTCCACCCACTCGCCCAAATTCCACCCACTCGCCCAAATTCCACCCACTCGCCCAAATTCCACCCACTCGCCCAAATTCCACCCACTCGCCCAACTCCACCCACTTGCCCAAATTCCACCCACTCGCCCAAATTCCACCCACTCGCCCAAATTCCACCCACTCGCCCAAATTCCACCCCTCGCCCAAATTCCACACACTCGCCCAAATTCCACCCACTCGTCCAAATTCTACCCACTCGCCCAAACTCCACCCACTTGCCCAAATTCACCCACTCGCCCAAATTCCACCCACTCGCCCAAATTCCACCCACTCGCCCAAACTCCACCCACTCGCCCAAATTCCAACCACTCGCCCAAATTCCACCCACTCGCCCAAATTCCATCCACTCGTCCAAATTCCACCCACTCGCCCAAATTCCACCCACTCGCCCAAATTCCACCCACTCGCCCAAATTCTACCTACTCGCCCAAATTCCACCCACTCGCCCAAATTCCACCCGCCCCTATTGAATTCCACCCGCCCCTATTGAACTCTACCACCTTTATTTAACTATACACATTACCCACCCCTATTAAACAAACTCCACCCACCTCTATTTAACTTTGTCCCCCTCTATCGGTAGATCAAGGAGCACCTGGGCCAGTTCTCGCTGTCGCAGCGGCTGTTCGGCGAGTCGGTACTGGGCCTGTCGCAGGGCTCAGTCTCCGACCTGCTGGCCCGGCCCAAGCCCTGGCACATGCTCACGCAGAAGGGACGCGAGCCCTTCATCCGGATGCAGATGTTCCTGGAGGATGAGGGCGCCGTCCACAAGCTGGTCGCTAGTCAGTACAAGATCGCCCCCGACAAGCTGATGCGTATCGGCTGCTTCAACGGAGGAAAGCGATCCGGTGAGTACCGGGAGGGGCGAGACTCGGGAGAAGGACAAGAAGTGACGCTCATGCTGACAATGATGGTAATGTTGATGATAAGGATAATACAAACTCCCACCTTGACTGAAAAAGTCAAGAATAGGTAGGTAGACGGTATCGGGCTCGCAGGGAACAACTCCGCCCCCCCCCCCCCCCCCCCCCGCCCCGTCTCCACCTGTCGGGATCGACGGCATCAATCGCCGTCCCGCCTGCCGCCCGGGGTTGGGAGCGGTGTCCTGACAGGCCAGCGGGGGTGCGGCTGGGCTGAATACGTCACTGCCGGCGCCGGGGTCGCCCCCGTCACCACCTTTGACCGGCGCCCGGCGGGGGTCGGACCCACTGCAGCCCCCTCCCCCTCCCCCATCGATCCTGTCACGTTGAATAGCGAGCAGCGCGTGCACGGAAAATGCGCGCCACTGAACAGTTTCCTACTAATTAGTGAGCCGTTACCCCGCGGCTCACCCGCGCCGCGTCTGCAGCGATTCTGCAAGACACGCGTCGCCACGTGCTGCCACGTGGCATGTGTCCCTGTGTGCCACGTGCGGCGACTGACGGCCTCCGTTACCGGCAGGTTTTGTGAAGCTGCCGCCGAAGGCACCGGAGCTGCCCCGCTCGCTGGAGGCGCAGCTGCCGCCGGTGGTGTCGCTGGCGTCGTTCCCGGGCTTGCCGCCAGGGGCGCTAGCGTCGCGGCTGGCCGGCCTGGACCCGCTGATGAAGTACGGCCTGCGCCTGCCGCCCGTGTCGCTGCCCATGTCCGTATACGAGACGGCGGCGGTGACGCCTGAGCTCGACACCCTCTTTATCACCACCAAGATCAAGGAGGTGCTGCTCGCCAACAACATAGGCCAGAAGGTCAGTGGGCGGCGCGAACTTTGCGCAGAAGAAAAGAACAGGCGGGTGGGCTCAGATGGTCAAATCATATATATGTTCACTGAGAATGGTAATTCTTTAACCAAATATATATATATAACATTGCCTGTGGAGGACGGGGTCACATACTGGTGGATCCTATGGTTGCACATTTCATTAAATCGGTGCAATTCAAATCCTATGGTTGCACATTTCATTAAATCAGTGCAATTTAAATCCTATGGTTGCACATTTAATTAATCAGTGCAATTTAATCAACTTGACAATGGTTCCGTTGCTTCCAGTGTATGCTGACGGTGTCGATTAGGCTGGGTTCTCGTTGACTCTGCTGTCGCCACCCTGCTGTGACCCTGCTGATGACTCCACTGACCGGGTCCTGTTCCGTTTCAGCTGTTCGGAGAGGTGGTGCTGGGTCTGTCGCAGGGCTCCGTCAGCGAACTGCTCTCCAAACCCAAGCCGTGGCACCTGCTCAGCATCAAGGGCCGCGAGCCCTTCATCCGGATGAAGATGTGGCTGGAGGACGCGCAGAACATCCAGAAGCTGCAGCGCATCAAGTCGGATCGCAAGGAGAGCAACAAGCGGCGCCGCTCGCGGCTGGAGCTGCCCGTAGACGGCGACAGCAGCGACGCCTACCCGGCGCTCGCCACCAGTCCGAACGCCGCCAAAAAGTCACGCGTCTTTTTCTCCGAGGAGCAGAAGGAGGCGCTGCTGCTGGCGTTCGCGCTCGACCCGTACCCCAACATGCCGGCAGTGGAGTTTCTCTGCCAGGAGCTGGGGCTGACCCACCGCACCATCACCAACTGGTTCCACAACCACCGGATGCGGCTGAAGCAGCAGGCGGCGACAGGCGACGCTGCGCCGCTGCCGCCGCCGCCTCCATCCAGCCGCGAGGGCGGTCACTTCGAGCCGCTGCAGTTCCGTTTGCTGCTGGGCCGGCGGCTGCAGGAGCTTCGTGCCGAGCGCGGCCTGCCGCCGCAGCTGCAGCTGGTCGGCCTGCCGCTGCCCTACCTGGCCGGCGGCGCGGCCGGCCACCACTGCTACGACGAGCAGGCCGGCGGACTCGACCTCACCATGAAGTCGGACGACGGCGACGGCGAGCAGAGCGGCAGCGGCAGCGAGGCCAGTCGCTCGGCGAGCTGCAGTCCGGCGCCGGCCGGCGGCGCTGACGAGGTGGAGCTGGGGCCCGAGCCGGCGCCGCGCTCGCGCCGCAAGCCGGCCGCGCCGCAGTGGCTGAACCCACAATGGGGCGTCGAGGAGCCGCGGCCACTCATCAACGGCGTTTGCGTGCTGCAAACGGCACTGAGCACGCCGCGCCTGCCGCCCGGCTCCCCGGAGAAGCCGGAGCAGAGCCCGCCGCCGCGCATGTCGGCCGGCCCAAGCCCGGAGCCGGCCGACAGTGGCGCCGAGGAGCCGATCGAGCAGCCGAAGCCGGAGCCGATGGAGCAGGAGCCGGCTGCGGAGCCGGCTGCGGAGCCGGGCCGGGGCTCGCTGGCCGCGGACGCTGAGTAGCTCAGAGCCAAGTCACGTGCAATGCCGTGCGGACACCATTAGCCATTAGCCAAGTTCAGTTGCCAAGTGATTTGTCAGATGGACACTAAGCAGTCGTATGGGGCAGTCGCCACCCAGTGGCTCGGCATAGGCGGTGGACACCCGTGCCGCGGTATATATATATATATATATATATATATATCCGTGTTCTTCTCATCCCATTTTGCATGCGTGTGTGTGGTGTGTGTGTGCGTGCCAGTGTTGTCCGCGCGGGACCCGCCCGCGAACGCTCTGCCCCAGCGCCGTGCACTGAACCGTACCTTCGTTTGGATGTAGTGTGTTGTAATATTAACATAACCGGCTGGGCGGTAATCAGACGACGAAAGACAGTCGGTGCGTTCGGCTGAGAAGGCGGCGTCGTACAATACGTAGCATATATTCACTCCGTGTAGCGGACGGCCAGTCGCTGTACGGCTTTGCTGCCACCTATCGACCGGTTCGGACACCAGAGCTTGGAGCTCCCGCCACAGTCGCCACCGCGTGCACCTCTCACGTTGTTATTGTGTGCGTTTGACTGTTGCCTTATGCGGTCGGTTGGTGGACCTGGCCTGGTCGCGGCCCGACTTTGCGGGCTCTTGATCTCCGGTCCCCTCGTTCAAAAGCCGGCGTCACACCTGCCGCCGTTTTAACTGTAGTGCTGCCGATGTTTTTCCGTGTCGCTGCCTGGGCTGTTCGGAGGGAAGACTCAGTTTTACCTAGGCTTGTTGCAGCTTAATGCCGGCTGGCGCTGAAGAGGCCGCCGCAGGATCCAGCATCGAAGCACGAGCGGCTGCTGTTGCCCGGTGTGAGGTGACTCGGCGGTCAGATGTTCAGCTTTTCGTTACGGCTGATCGAGTTCCCTGTTATAATGTCCCTGCACGAGTTGTCACCGTATACATGTGTAAGATAATATCTGAAAAGCGTGCAAACCACAACCGAGCTGTAAGCTTATCTGAAATACATTCACGATCTGATGGCAGGGCTTTGTGAACTTCGTATAGGCAATGGTCCCTCGACAAGGAAAGGATGACACCACATAGCTTAGTCACAATCGCATGGGGTATATTTTCCGTGTTAACAACGTTCTTCTCCTGGTGATATAGGGACGGTGGTGAACTCGAACCACTTAAGTATTGCCACCAGGGGCGGCGCCACCAATTTTTGATAGGGGGGACGGGTCCATGTTTTTAGTCGTAGAAATTCGAGTTTTGATGCATTATCATATTTTATTTTTTTAAAAACGTAAAAAGAACGGCAATGACAGTCTCTTAACAATGGCTATCTCGGATTTGCAACATTTTGGCTTTCTGACCCCGAAAAATAAAAAAAAACTGATTTTTCCGGAAAATTTCCACAAAATCAAAACATTTGAAGATGTTAAAAAAAAAAACAGAATATATATGGGTATGGACTAAGTATGGACGATACCCAAACCAAATTTCAAATCAATATCTTTATTTTTGACTGACTTATAGCTCCCTAAATATAAGTACCTCATGACGTCATTTTTTTAAGTTACGTTGTTTTGCTTTTATTGACCAGATACAGTACATGCCACCGCTGTATTTCTGAGACCAAACTGGTCTAGAAACATGCATTTTTTATTTATATCAGTCAATTTCAAATTTTGACCTTATGTGACCTAATCTTGACCTGGGGACAGACATTATATGGAGAATTATACTGTCAACCGTGCAGGGGCGGATCCAGCAAATCTTCAAGGGGGGTCATCAATTGCAGTGGTGCACCTCCTATTTGCAAATCTGAAAACTCAACGGATTTGGTCCACTATATTTTGAGGGTGCCCCTATTTCAGCATTTTTGCTTTGTTGACAAAACGTTGGCTATAGGTATTTGCAATATCAGATGTACACTCACAAAATCGCGACACACGACCCGGGTGTTAACTCCTATCACAGGGGTTAATTTGGAAATTTACTCATGCATGGAGTGTCATTGTTGATATTTCGCTATCTACACCCATGTCAGACACCTGCGTGGTGTGTTAGTGCCGACCACCATCGCATTGTGTGTTCGTCACCGCTGCATGGGGTGTCGAGGTGTCGCAATACTCATGCGGGGGTTGTCGATTGACGCCTCAGCCGGGCGTATTGCAGGAGTTCGTTTACCACGGGGAGAGGTGTGACGGTCGCCGCTGCTTGGGGTGTCGTGACGCAGACGGCGGCGCGGCGTTAGCTGCGCACGCACATCGCCGCCGGCCGGCCGCGCCGGCTCAGTTGCGCCGTGGCCTTGGCCGCGGCAGGTTGTGTAGTGTGCGTGCGTCGACCGTTGTCAGTGTTCAAGTTGCCGTTGAGTTGCGAAAGACTGTCAATCGTGCTGTCGTGATCGGAGTTATAAGTACCTAATTGTGAGTACGTTCTTTCGTGCGTTCTTTTGATCTTAGAAATGTAGCTAGTTGTGAATTTGTGATCGATAAACATTAGGTGTGATAGCGTCTATATGTTTCATGCCCTCCCGTCACAACCA
Source organism: Chirona hameri (assembly GCA_036785665.1). Classification (NCBI taxonomy): domain Eukaryota; kingdom Metazoa; phylum Arthropoda; class Thecostraca; order Balanomorpha; family Balanidae; genus Chirona; species Chirona hameri. The sequence goes on from JAXIVJ010002570.1 coordinate 28,996, forward strand.
ATTGTATTGATTATCTGGTCGGAGCTGCACCGACCAAGCTTCTATAAGCATATGAATATACGTAGCTGACTGTTGATCCATAGTAACTATGATTATTTATGAGTATACTTGAGGAAGATGATTTGTGATGTTGATGTTGATACATGGATCTGTTTACAATCATTCACGGTTTTGTTAATACAATGGTTTTGCACGGAAATGTACTATTTTTTCGTGGCTCAGATTGGGAAGGTTGGTGCGAGTGGTCAGAGTCAGGTCAGAGTGCTCAGATTGGCATGAGTCTTGCGAGTTGCGACACGTCTCGAGCCGGCGCCCGGCGGTGGCCGGCGGCCGCCATGTGTCTGCGTCACGACACCCCAAGCAGCGGCGACCGTCACACCTCTCCCAGTGGTAAACGAACTCCCGCAATACGCCCGGCTGAGGCGTCAATCGACACCCCACGCATGAGTATTGCGACACCTCGACATCCCATGCAGCGGTTATCAAGGGTGTTCCGTTAAACCTATGCACCCCATGCAGCGGCGATCACGGTTGTTCCGGTACACCTCCCTGATTGCTAAACAAAACACCTTCCAGGCGACGTATTTTAGGTTGTGTGGGCATCACACAGGCTAGGGGTGTCGACACCCTGCGCGGGTGTTGATTTTTTTGTGAGTGTACCCTTGTTATCACTTAAAGTGCCGCGGATAGTGCTAAATATATAATTTATACAGTCAAGGGCTGATGATGATAATTTATACAGTCAAGGGCCCAGACGGCTGATGCATAATTGACCAAGAGGGTAGTCGAGGTTCGTGACCAGGAGGGGAGGGGGTAGCCGTTGTTTACAAGCAGTAAATCGTATGCATGCGATAGCAGTGTATTATATTGCTTTGTGTCTCGAGCGGACTTCATAAATGTTCTTGAACTAAAAAATAGGCAGGATTTTGCGAAGGGTAAAGCAAATTTGTCACAAAGGCTGCCCTTAAAATTAACTACAAATGGTATGTACGCAAAATGGACACCCATGCAACTATTATTGCGCCGCGAAGCGGCGGGAAAATTGTGGTTTTTAGCGGACTGGAGAACGAATTTTGTATATTGGAACCAGGATGCAGGGTCAAAACGAGGAAATATGTCTGGAGCAAAAGGTGGGGTCAAAAGACATGTTGCCCACCCTTTAAATGTCCGTGAAGTTAGCGTACCAACTCCAGCGTCACCTTTGATTTCCCCATACTTCGTGTATAGGTCAATCAGACAATGCTGATTCCAAAAATCAAGTCCATTTTGCGATAGAGATTGACCTTCCAGGTCAAATTGCAAGTCAAAGGATGGGAAAGCGCTGGAGCCTAAAGTTACCGTCCAATTTGCTTTAAAATGACGTCAAACGATTCCTTGGGTCAACATCTAGCATGAGCGAGACTTTCAGGTTTCCAGGTTATGACCTTTCAGGTCAAATTTCAGGTAAAATGACGGGGAACACGCTCGAGCCTAAAGTGACTGTCCGATTTGCTTACAAATGGTCTCAAACGATTCCTTGGGTCAAAATTTAGCGTGAGCGAGACTGTCAGGTTTCAAGGCCATGTCCTTCCAGGTCAAATTTCAGGTCAAAGGACGGGGAACGAGCTAGACCCAAAGGACGGGGAACGAGCTAGACCCTAAAGCTACCGTCCGATTTGCTTTAAAGTGGTCTCAAACGATTACATGGGTCAACATCTAGCGTGAGCGAGAATTTCAGGTCCTGACCTTTAAGGTCAAATTTCAGGTCATAGAACAGGGAACAGCGTTAACGGTTGATTTCCCCCAAACTTCGTTCATAAATAAATAAGAACATGCTGATTCCAAAAATTGAATCCATTTTACGATAGCGTTTGACCTTTTAGGTCAAATTTGAGGTCAAAAGAAGGGGAACGCACTGGAGCCTAAAGTCACCGTCTTATTTGCTTTAAAATGTTCTCAAACGATTCCTTGAGTCAACATCTGGCGTGCGCGAAACTTTCAGGTTTCCAGGTCATTACCCTTTGGGTCAAATTTTAGGTCGAAGGACGGAGAACGGGCTGGAGCCTCAACTTACCGTCGGATTTCCTTAAAGGTGGTCTCAAACGATTCCTTTGGTCAAAATCTAGCGTGAAAGAGACTTTCAGGTTTCCAGGTTATGACCTTTCAGGTCAAATTTCAGGTCAAAGAATGAGGATCGCGCTGGAGCCTAAAGTTACCGTCCGATTTGCTTAAAATGGTCTCAAACGATTCCTTGGGTCCAAATCTAGCGTGAGCGAGACTGTCAGGTTTCAAGGTCATATCCTTCTAGGTCAAATTTCAGGTAAAAGACAAGGAACGAGCTAGAGCCTAAAGTTACCGTCCGATTTGCTTTAAAGTGGTCTCAAACCATTCCATGGGTCAACATCTAGCGTGAGCGAGACTTTCAGGTCCTGACCTTTAAGGTCCAATTTCAGGTCATAGGACAGGGAACAGCGTTAACGGTAGATTTCCCCCAAACTTCGTTCATAGGTAAATACGACCATGCTGATTCCAAAAATCAAGTCCATTTTGCGATAGCGTTTGATCTTCTAGGTCTCTCCCTCACGCTCGATTTTGACCCAAGGAATCGTTTGAGACAATTTTAAAGCAAATCGGACGGTAACTTTAGGTTCCAGCGCGCTCTTCTTCGCTTGACCTCAAATTTGACCTAAAACGTCAAACGCTATCCCAAAATGGACATGATTTTTGGAATCAGCATGGTCTGATTAACCTATGAACGAAGTTTAAGGAAATCAACCGTTAACGCTGTTCCCTGTCCTAAGACTTGAAATTTGACCTTAAAGGTCAGGACCTGAAAGTCTCGCTCACCCTAGATTTTGACCCAAGAAACCGTTTCAGACCATTTTGAAGCAAATCGGACCGTACCTTTAGGCTCCAGCGCGTTCCCTGTCGTTTGACCTAAAATTTGACCTAAAAGGTCATGACCTGGAAACCGGAAAGTCTCGCTTACGCTATATTTTGACCCATGAAATCGTTTGAGGCCATTTTAAAGCAAATCGGGCGGTAACGTTCGGCTCCAGCGCGTTCCCTTCCGTGTCCAGTTATGTCGGGCACGTAACAATTTTGCTTATAAATTCTGCCGGACGCCAGGAATTGCTTGATCGAGTGGTGGGGTCAGGGCTTGCGCAACAAGCTATGCTTAGCGCGGGGCCTGGCCTCGGAAATCCATCCATTCAAAAACATTCGGACTAATTTGTTTTTATTTTTAAAAATAGACACCGACATTTGATATAAGTTTGAACACAATCGATTGGTAAACAACGAATACGTATTTGGACGGCTCGTTAAATGGATATTAGCGCCTTTCCAGGTGACCTGAAGTCAAACGGTGATCCGGAGGGGTTAAGTCTTCAGTTGTGCACCCTGGGTAGGTTAAAGGGAAGGCCATGGTGGTGGAACGGGTTCTCTAAGTGATTTTTGGGAAAACTTATGCGGTACCGCGCCATTCTCCCGTGTGCCATAACGTTAACTTATGCCGTGACCTGAGGTCAAACCATGACATGAAGGGGTTAGGTCGTTCTTTGTGCACGATATATAGGCTGATGTGAATATTTAGCCGTTGAAAAACTTCGGTAAGTACTTAGGAAAAAGTAATGCGCAGGCACTCTATGACCTCCGGAGGTCAAGCGTTTGACCTTAGCAAGAAATTATTTTAGGTTTCGAATATACTCATAGACACCAACATGTGGTATAAGTTTGAACACAATCGATTGGTAAACAACGAATACGTATTTGGACGGCTCGTTAAATGGATATTAGCGCCTTTCCAGGTGACCTGAGGTCAAACGGTGACCCAAAGGGGTCAAGACTCGAGTTGTGCACCTTGGGTAGGTTAAAGGGAAGGCGATGGTGATGGAATGGGTTATCTAAGTGCTTTTGGGGAAAACGTATGCGGCACCGCGCCATTCTCCCGTGTGCCATAACGTTAACTTATGCCGTGACCTGAGGTCAAACGATGACATGAAGGGGTTAGGTCGCTCTTTGTGCTCCATATATGGTCTTTTGTGAATATTAAGCTATTGGGCTGATTCACCTAAGTCGCTTAGGGAAAAAGTTATGTGGTACCGCGCCATTGTCTAAAATGCCACATTGAAAATGGGGACGTGACCTGAGGTCAAACAGTGACATTTTCGGATGAAATGTTTTGGTGTGCACCATCAATGTGCTAATTCGAAAATTGTGGCACTCAGATGACTCGTCTACATCAATTATCGTAGGAGTTATGTGGTACCGCGTGTTTTGGCCAACACCATATTTTGCACGTGTTTGTGTGGCACACGGTAGCAGAGTAAGGTCATCTGTTGTGTTGTGCATACACTACATATATAATACTGCATATATAAGTCCGTTTTCTGAGATTTTATAGGGTACCGCGCAAATAGTTATCACCCATTGAAAAAAGATACATTTTTGACCTGAGGTCAAACAGTGACAAGGGCTGGTCCACTCTTGGTTGATGCATGATCCTCACCCGGTTCCGAGTATTTTTTAATCAGGTTTTTTTCTAAGTCAAATAGGTGATTAGTTATGGGGCACCGAGTATTTGACCTGTTTGATCTATTGTGACCTCTGTAGGTCAAACCGTTTGTTATATTCGCGTATTACTTCATAGGCAGTGTACTGACGCCATTGGGCTTGTCAAGTGCAAATTTGGGCGAAATCGGAGTAACTTTGAATACGTATTTGAACACGAATACGAATATGGACATATTCGAAAAATCGACGACCCCTTCGATTTCGGTCAAATTTGGTACAAAGGTAGCAAATGCCCACCCAACACCAACCCTAAAAGGATTGTACGATGCATCCCATAGTTAAGCGTCTATAGGTCAATATCGAGGTGCAAATAGAGGTCTGGGAGATATTTTACAAATCGACGACCCCTTCGATTTCGCTCAAATTTGGTGCAAATGTGGCAAATGACCACCCAACATCAACGCGGAAAGTATTTTACGATGCATCTCATAGTCGAAGGTGCGGTCGATTATTCGAATATCTGCCCAGACCTCTATATTGACCTTTAGACGCTTAAAGGAAATAGTTCACCTTCAACATGGGGTTTTGAACTGAAATAGCAGTTTTATAGCCCGTGTTGAGAAATCCTTATCTGCAACTTTTCTTGGCTGAAAAGTCTCTCCAGCCGAAGATATTTGACTTTTTGACGAAGGAATGCGGCGCATATGTGATGTACCGTACCGTCTGAAAGTGCCAGCACTGCCAGGGAGCATGCGCAGACCAATAACGCACACCATAAAATTAATAATTTACGACCTTCTGTCCTGAATTGGCGCGATGTAGGACCATTTTTGAAAAGAAAAAAGGAAACTGTATTACAAAATATAATAAAATCGTGTTCTGAAAAATGTTCCGAAGGTGAACTATTTCCTTTAACTATGGGATGCATCGCAAAATCCGTTTACGTTTGGTGTTGGGTGGGCATTTGCTACCTTTGTGCCAAATTTGAGTGGATTGGAAGGGGTAATCGATTTTTCGAATATCTGCCAAGACCTCGACATAACCAATGACCTTCCCAAACCTCGCCAATGGCAAAATCCTTCTAAGGCGATGTTTAGATTTTGACCTCTAGACGCTTAAGTATGGGCTACATCGCAAAATCCTTCTAAGGCGATGTTTAGGTACCCATGTGAAAAATTTGAGCGAAATGGAAGAGGTCGTCGATTTGTCTAATATCTGCCCAGACCTCAATATTGAACTCTATACGCTTAAGTATTGGATGCATCGCAAAATCCTTCTAAGACGATGGTAGGCATTTGCATTTGCTAGCATTTGCATTTGCTAGGCATTTGCATTAGGCATTTTCTACATTTGCACCAAATTTGAGCGAAATCGAAGGGTTTGTCGATTTTTCAAATATCTGCCCGACCTCTATTTTGGCCTCTAGACGCTTAAGTATGGGATGCATCGTAAAATAATTTTAGGGTTGGTATTGGGTGGGCATTTTCTACCATTCTACAAAATTTGAGCGAAATCGAAGGGGTCGTCGATATTTGAATATCTGCCCAGACTTATATTTTGACCTCTATACGCGTAACTATGGAATCCATCGTAAAACTATTTTGGGGTTGGTGTTGGCTGGTCATTTGTTACTTTTGCAACAAATTGGAGCGCAATCGAAGGAGTCGTCGATTTTTCGAATATCTACCCAGACCTCTATATTGACCTCTAGACTCTTCACTATGGGATGCATCGCACAATCCGTTTTAGGGTTGGTGTTGGGTGGGCATTTGCTACCTTAGTACCAAGTTTAAGCGAAATAGAAGGGGTCGTCGATTTTTCGAATATCTGCCCATACGTCTATTTTGACCTCTAGATGCTTAAGTATGGGCTGCATCACAAAATCCTCCAAGGACGATGTTTAGGTAGCCATTGGCTACCTATGTGCAAGATTTCAGCGAAATCGAAGGGGTCTTCGATTATTCGAATGCCCAGACGGCTATTTTAACCCGCGCACTGCAAGGGGGTTGATTTCCGCCCCCCTTCAGGTTGTTCACAGATAGCGAAAAAAACGGCGGCATGCAGCGCCGCTGGGTTTTCTCACACCTGTCAGCACATCAATTGCACACACTTTGAGAGAGAGAAAAATGACCTCGGGTCATCTCAGGTCAGGTCACCAGATCAGGTCAAGTGACCCCGCCTCCAAAAATGTTTGCAGTTGTGCCAAAGCCAGAGTTTTCACCGATCAGTTTGAAACTTACAGGATATCATGAGGGCATAAGTACTTACAATTCGTTTATCTCGGAATTTTGATATCGGTGACCTAAGGTCAGGTCAATTTCGTAACCTCCCCATAATAAGTCAAGGGGAAATATACAAATGCTAAGGATATGCATGATATTAGTCCAATTACTTCTGGATCATGTTATTATACGATATTATTGATGATCCAAGTGTAAGTTTTGTTCAGTGACCCCTGTTGGGATATTTGAGGTCGTGCGAGGTCACCATCACTTCTTTGTCAATATCTCCCGACATAATGAAGATAGAGAAGTAAAACAGACATCAATGTGTTTGTCTCGTCGAGACACGTCTTCCCATATGCAACATGCCCTACTTGGGTCACCACTTGACCTTGACCCTAGGTACAAAAATTGAGTTAACTTAACAAGGTCACAATGTATATAATTCAAAGCGCATTGACAAGCTAAACACAATGGCGTAAACAATTTTCCGTTATCTTTATTACATAAAAAGTTAATAGCGAAAAACGATTTAGCCAAAACAAAAATCTTCTTTTTGACCTCTGGAGCCTCAAATGTTAGCCTGAGATCAAATTTGATGACAACTTACCGATTGCAAATTTCACTTGCTGGCGTTTGCTTTGTTCCGTTTGTTTCTAACTAGCATAGTTTCTGAGATATATGGGAATTTATGGAGCGATGTCCAAAACAGGAAAAACTGGAAAATTTGACCTTTGATGACCTCTGGTGACCTCAATTTTGACCTGACCTAAAACAATACTGAATACTTTCGATAGAACATGTATCAAGCTATCAAATTCCGTTTCCGATTCTCGCTACGTAGCGTAATTTTCGAGATCTCAGGGGGGGCGGTAATCACCCCCCCCCCCATGCATTTCGTGTTCGGCGCAAAGCCCCTGCAGTGCGCGAGTTAACCCCTAGACGATAAACTATGGGATGCATTGCAAAATCCTTTTCGGGTTGGTGTTGGGTGGGAATTTTCTACCTTAGTACCAAATTTAAGCGAAATCGAAGGGGTCGTCGATTTTTGAATATCTGCCCAGACCTTTATATTTGTCTCTAGACGCTTAAATATGGGAGGCATCGCAAAATCCTTTTAGGGTTGGTGTTAGGTGGGCATTTTCTACCCTAGTGTTAAAACCAGTTTTTACCCCAGTTTTAAGCGAAATCGAAGGGGTCGTCGACTTTTCGAATATGTTCTCAGACTTCTATTTTGACCTCTAGGCGCTAACTATGGGATGCACCGTACAATCCTTTTAGGGTTGATGTTGGGTGGTCATTTGCTACATTTGCACCAAATTGGAGCGAAATCGAAGGGGTCGTCGATTTTCACCATGAACCTTGTTTGGCCTCAGAGGCCTTACTATGGGATGCATCGCAAAATCCTTCTAGTGGGATGTTCAGGAGGCCATTGGCTACCTGTGTGCAAAATTTGAGCGAAATCAAAGGGGTCGTAGATGTTACCATTGCTATTTGGCCTCTAGAGGCCTTACTATGGGATGCATCGCAAAATCCTTCAAGGGGGATGTTAAGAAGAAACTTGGCTACCTGTGTGCAAAATTTGAACGAAATCGAAGGGGTCGTCGCTTTCCGAATATCTGCTGAATATCCGAATATCGAACTGCTGCTAACTTTACACACGTAGATCCGCCAGGGTTTCAATCGAATTTTCATCTACCTCACGATTTACAAGTCTGCTAAATTATGGTCTGTTGAAGTATACGCTTTTGTGTATCAAATATAAACGTTTGGCATATTGCTTCATCCAAATTAGCATGTGTTTTCGTGAACGAATACTATTTCCTTTCAAATCCATGTAAGATGAGGCCTTGAAACACAGGCGGCCAGAGCGCCCCTCAGGCGGACAAAGAGTCTCCTCAGGCGGTCAGAGCACCCCTTTCAGGCTGCCAGAGCGCCCCCACTCAGGCGGCCAGAGCACCCCCTCTCAGGCGGTCAGAGCCCCCCCCCCCCCTATCAGGCAGCCAGAGGGCTCTCTTCTCAGGCAGCCAGAGCGCCCCCTCCCAGGCAGCCAGAGGGCCCTCTTTCAGACGGCCAGAGCGCCCCCTCTCAGGCGATCAGAGCCCCCCCCCCCCTCCCAGGCAGCTAGAGGGCCCTCTCTCAGGCAGCCAGAGCGCCCCCTCACAGGCGGTCAGAGCCCCCCCCCCCCCCCCTACCAGGCAGCCAGAGGGCTCTCTTCTCAGGCAGCCAGAGCGCCCCCTCCCAGGCAGCCAGAGGGCCCTCTTTCAGACGGCTAGAGCTCCCCCTCAGGCGTCCAGAGCGCTCCCTTTCAGGCGGCCAGAGCGCCCCCTCTCAGGCGACCAGAGCGCCCCTTCTCAGGCGGCCAGAGCGCCCTCTCTCGGGCGGCCAGAGCTCCCCCTCAGGCGGCCAGAGCGCCCCCACTCAGGCGCCCAGAGTGCCCCCGCTCAGGCGCCCAGAGCGCCCCTTCTCAGGCGGCCAGAGCGCCCTCTCTCGGGCGGCCAGAGCTCCCCCTCAGGCGCCCGGAGCGTCCCCTCTCAGGCGCCCAGAGTGCCCCCTCTCAGGCGCCCGGCGCTCCCCTCTCAGGCGCCCAGAGCGCCCCTTCTAAGGCGGCAAGAGCGCCCCCTCTCAGGCGGCAAGAGCGCCCCCTCTCAGGCGGCAAGAGCGCCCCCTCTCAGGCGGCCAGAGCACCCCCTCTCAGGCAGCCAGAGCAACCCCTCTCAGGCGGCCAGAGAGTCCCTCTCAGGCGGCCAGAGCGCCCCCTCTCAGGCGGACAAAGCTCTTAGGCGACCAGAGCGCCCCCTCCCAGGCGGCCCCAGAGCGCCCCCTCTCAGGTAGCCAGAGCGCCCCCTCTCGGCGGTCAGATCGCCCCCTCTCAGGTGCCCAGAACACCCCCTCTCAGGCGCCCAGAGCGCCCCTTCTCAGGCGGCCAGAGCGCCCCCTCTCAGGCAAGCAACCCCTGCCAAACACCAAACATCCTCGGCTGAGTTTGGGGGGGGGCAGCTGCCCCCCCCCCCCCCACCCCCCACCCCCCGCCCCCTTCACCCTTCTTCCGCCGCCACTGGGACGCACCAGCACAGACAGACAGAGGCTCTTCAAATAGTACAGGGTTAAATATGAATACTTTGTACATTAATACGATATGAACTATAATATATAGTTGATAGGTATATGTAATATGAATGCTAATTGAATAGCGATCAAATTCAAAGTTCATATTCACGTTTTGAAACGAAGCGTCGTGCGTCGCTTTATTTGGGGAAAAATACATTTACCCACTATCCTCAGGCTCCACGTCCATCCACCATGGCCGTGACGTCAAACAGTATGCCGGACGGAAGCTGTGACGTCACGTGTCTGCCACGTAGCGGCCGTGACGTCATGTGTCACGTAGCGGCCGTGACGCCGCTCTCTCACGACGTGCACACCTGTGGCCCCCGCCTGACCAACTCGCAACACCGGGCCAGATGTGGCGAACGGCAGTCGACCGCGAATCGCCCCAGAGAAGCCGGCCCGCGTCCCGCGCCACCACTCAATGCAGCAGACACCACAACACGCCGCCATGTTCCGGCCCCTGCTGCCACTGCCGCTGCTGCCGCTGCTGCTGCTGCCGCTGCTGCTGCAGCTCAGTGCAGCACAGATCCCGCCGCCCCGCAGCAGCGACCACCCGCTGGATCGGACCGACAGGGTGGTGGGCGGAACCGAGGTGTCCCAAGGTAAGAGAGAGGGTGCTCCAGGTGATATAGCGGGGTGCTCCAAGTGAGATAGCGGGGTGCTCCAAGTTGAGAATGTGGAGTGTCGCAAGGTAAGGGCGGATTAGTGGCATCGAGGTGCCGAGGTGAAGAGTTTGAATGCAGCGAAGACATTCTTTCACCGCACTTTATTTTTCCGTCTGCAATACCAGTAAGGTGCTGTAGTTGGCGATGAACGAGCGAGCGCGAATGAAATGTATGGTGAATTTCAACTCGATCGGGCAAGTAGTTTCTGAGACACACAAAAAGGTGCGCGCGTGCGCACGTGCAGAGGCACCCCACTTGTGGAAGGACTTGTGGAAAAGAGGCGGCTGAGAGGTCCCTAGCCACACACCAAATTTGAACACAATCGGCTCAGTCGTTCCTGAGATATATAATAGGGGTGTGCACGTGCGCACGTCCAGACGCACCCCACCCACGACTTGTGGGAAGGCGGCGGCGGAGGGGTCCCCAACCACACACCAAATTTGAACACAATCGGCTCAGCCGTTCTTGAGATATAGAATAGGGGTGTGCACGTGCGCACGTGCGCACGTACAGAGGCACCCCACCCCTGACTTGTGGGAAAGTGGCGGCTGAGAGGTACCTAACCACACACCAAATTTTAACACAATCTGCCCAGCCGTTGCGGAGTTTTTACAAGAAAACACTTTTCAACACCCCTCACGCGGCACGCGCCACGCGCTGTGGTAGTCACCAACATGAGTCGGCACTGGTCTCAAACAGGGTAGGTTGGATGGGGCTGCTCAGAAAATAAGTCCGCTTGTCAATCGGACGTATTGTTGCAGAGATATGAGCTTCTCAAAAGCGTCGCCACGGGCCGGGCCGGGTCGGGTCGGGCCGGGCCGTTAATATTCATATTTGTCCCATATACCACGGAAGGACGAGCGAGCGCTTCGCGCTCGCTCGTAATAATTCTGCTAGTGCTATATCAGTTCAAAACTCGTGTTAAGGATAAGTTAGTCCCTTTAATGCTCTTTCACAAATAAGAAAAACGCTTAGAACCGCCTGCTCGGTTTCCAACCTGATAAGGGCGTTTTTCTAGTTAGCACCTTCGCGCCTATGGGATGTACTGCATTCGCTTCAATATTTTTGTTCTCTCGAAAGTTTGTGGTGGACAAAACCGTCGTCACATGCAATCATCCAAATGCAGCAGGCTTCACATGACGCGTTAAATACCACCACACTGGAGAAGTCCGCTTTATGAACAAATGTCTTCATATATTTTGTTTTGTATCAGCCGTGTGCTTGATCACAAGCAGGCTGAAATGATAATTTACGGTTTGGTTTTCCACCCCCAGTTACACTGGCGCAGAAAAACATTACCACAAGTGCGGCAATTGTCCATGGTTTGCGGGAAGTTGCGCTGTCGCTCATTCAATCCTAGTGGTTAGACTGTGCCGCCTAAGCTTGGTGCGTTGCGGGCGGCCTACCATGTAGCAACAGGCCTGAGGGCCGTTCGTTCAATTCAGACGGGATGCGGCGCGTCTCGACCCCACAGAAAAACAGAAACAACTATTTTACCACAATACCATAGTGTTGGTCATTTGAGGGCGTATAACTGCAGGACAGCGCTGGTCGCGACTCGCACGCTGACTGCGGCCGCTCGCCAGCTCCGCATGAGTGTTGCAGAGCTCTGTCATCGAGCCATTGGTGTGTGCCGTGTTCGTAAACGATCTGTCGTTGCATGTGCACAGCGGGTGTGCTGGTCGTACAATATGCAGGCGATACTGAGATCATGGTCTCGGACAGAGAATGTGAACTGCCACACTCATCTCACGTATGGACACCAGCCTTGCACCCCGTCGTAAGGCTGGTTTGGCCGGAACAGGACCTAGCTTGTGACCTCTAAATCTGATTTAAATTGTAAAGTTATGGTTTAGTCTCCCGTCACCGGGAGCTTTTAATCCCCCCTGGGAACAGTATGTCACTTAAAGGAAATTGTTCACCTTCAACATTAGTTTTAAACTGAGATAGCAGTTTTGTAGTCCGTGTTGGGAAACCCATATCTGCAAGTTTTCTTGACTGAAAAGACTCTCCAGCCGAATATATTTGAGTTTTTGGCGAAGGAATGCGGTGCTAGCGAAAGAATGTTGTACTGGTTCTAGCCCGGGCAGAGGCTATACCATCAGCCAATCAGCTTGCAGCTGGTGCTAGCGAGCTAACGCCGGCCGCCGGTTGGCACATCTCCAATGCGAGTCTATCTTTACGCGACTACTTTCGAATCTGATTGGCTGAACCATTTTTTACATTCGCGTGACGTCAGGACTCTAACTCAGAGAGTATGCATATAGTTTTGATAAACAATAAAAATGCACGGCCTTCTGCCCTGAATCGGCGCGATATAAGGCCATTCTTGACAATATAAAAAGAAATGGTATTAAAAATATAATAAATTCGTGTAGGGTAAAATGTTCCAAGGTGAACTATTTCCTTTAACTGCTTAACGGGCCAATGATCCTCTAGTATATCAATGCCGCGCAACGAATGCCCTTTGATTGGTACCATATGGAAGTGCAATATGGCAGAAAGCAGGTTTTCTCATTTTCGGAAGCGTCACTCAAAGCTGTCAATGCAATTTTACAAAAGAGGACATTTTAGAATAAATCAATGTTGTTATACCAACCTTTTTCGTCATTTATTAACACGGCCCTACAATCTACATAGGAAATCAGTCATCAGTTATCAGCTACGAGTTAGAACTTAGGAGACCCTTTGTTTTTGCCCCCTCCCCAGATACTTCATCACAATGTGATATGGTACTACAGAGTATATACCTGCATTTAGACCCAGCTGCAGTGTCCTGAAATTGTTTTTATAAGAGTGTGATGAATGCCGAGAGGACGTCACTATTCCAGAAGGTGGATATTGAGGTTAAAAGTTGTATGATAATAACCCAACAATCGATGTTTCAGGCAGTCAGTTTGCTGTATATTTAACAAAAACACCTGTTCCGATAATTGCAAACTAGGCGTGACATTAGCATGAACATCATGTGCATACATCAGTAATGTCCTTTGTTTCAGATGGCGCCTATCTAGCTTGATCGCTAGTGACGTTGTTTCAATGGCAAGTGATGACAAAAAACTAATTTGCTTGTGGCTTTCCACTCATATTTGTGAAAATCAGGACACTGCCCAGCTGCAATTTAGCGACCGCGACCGGCTGCTACATCGCATACGTGTCCATGTTGCAGATTCGGTGAAATGGGTGGCTTCGCTGCAGTACCGAGCCAGCAGCATGCACTTTTGCGGCGCCACTGTTATCAACGACTACTGGGTGCTGACCGCGGCTCACTGTATGCAGCATATGTGAGTCAAGTCACCCCGTCCAAATGTCTTGGTAACTATCTGATCACGACCACGACTATAGGACCGCAATTTAAATCCAACAAAACATACAATGTCAAACGAGTCTGGGACCACATTTCCTTAACACTCCCTGTGTAGAGGGGTATGCCACTAACACGCAGTGGAGGGGGGGGGGCACTTTAGTGCCCCCCCCCCTAAGATATACGAAAGTATGAGAGCTAGAACGATGAAACCTAGAGGATAGGTAGATACTATGATGATCTACATTTCCAAAAATGTGCGTGACCTTCGATCAATATCTTCAAGGTCAAACGAGGTCACGAATGTCAAATCTGGCCAAATGTCACAATTTTGGGAATTTGACTTATGTGACGTCACAGGTCACCAGCAATGTGTCCAAAGTTGTTTCCGGGGATGAAAATTGACATTGTCTATCGAATGGTGTTTGAATTATCCCGATCCGACTGTTCGCTCCGAATATATCGCTTTGCCGACCTCGATTCTGGCCGCCATCTTGGAATGAAAATCCATATAACTCAAAAATTGATAGACCGATTTTGATTGTTTTATGTCAAACGATCCGCTATTGAGTTGGCGTTAATGTCGCGTAAAAAACACCGCCCTGCTCTGCTGCTTCGTTTTCGAGCTATTCACGAAAAACATGTGGGGGGGGGGCACAAAAGTGCCCCCCCATCTAATAATATTAACGTAATAATATTAACGAAGGGTCATGACGTGAATTAAATGCTTACAAGGCAGGGTAATGCATTTTTTTGGCTCGATGCAATTAAATACTCAATTCAATTACGATGAGTAAAGGTATGTTTTGGTGGGCAATGTTTACTGATATATTCAATGCCAATTGTTTCTGGTAAAGTCCGAGTGATGCGATAATTTACGTGAAATACCTGTACGATATATTTTGAGAAATTGCTAACCCGATTTCCCGGTAGACAGAGTAACAGAGATTTTGACCTGAACCTTGCAATCCGATTTCCGGTTCGGTCGATGTAATTGGTTAAATCGATGAAATTTCCAGATCCGGCTAAATGTTTAAAGTAAATTAACTTCACTATGTAAGTTTGAGATTTAACCTGTTAGCCTGTTCACGCCGCCTTGACGTCAGATCCAGTTGATAACTGTAACGTCTCGGTCAAAAGAAACAGAGAATTTATGGATTATGACGTGATAATGAATAAACAAGTTTGTTTGTATCTAAATGTCGAAAAAAGCTAAGATTGCCTCCACACAGCCCAAGCCGTCGAAAATTGCAGGATTAATATTGTCGTTTTGATCACAAAAGTTATTTCCATTGCCAGAAAATCTTCCATTTATCTGGTATATTGTAATGTCAACCGCGCATTAAGTTGCAAACTTCATTTCCTAAGAAGAAATGGAATTGAGAAGGTTTTTTTCCACGATTATCGCGTTCAAATGCTTCTTCTTAACGAGTGCGACATTATGGGCTAATTGTTTACCCAAATTGAAGAATATGTTTTGTTTGGTTATACAAATCGGTAGGCCTGATAAGAATCACGGTCATGTAACATTTCGTCCCAGTTCATCTCACTGGTTAAAATTACACCAGAATCAATCGTTGTCATGCAGATGCGCACAAATATACACCCAGTCACGGTCACCGATCGCCGGCCGCCGATACCAGCCGCTCAGACCCTGACCCCACGCGTCCCATCCAAAAACACGTGACGTCATTAACGAGGTTTCGGCCAGTCTGGTCTGACGCCCCCCATCAGTGACGAGGGGAAAAACCCGTGGATTTCGCTCAGATGGGACAGTTGTGGAACATGCAGCGAGTACTGAGTACCAATAACTGAGTACCAAGCACTGAGTAACGAGTGCCAAGTACCAAGTACCGGGTACAAAGTACAGAAACACGACCAGTGGTACACCGGTCACACAATACACTACACAATGCACACTACACATTATACACTACACAATATACACTACGCAATATACACTACACAAATACTATACACGCAATACACTACACACAATATACACTACACAATATACAGTATACACTACACAATAAAGACTACACAATATACATTACGCAATAAACAAATACACACTTTACACTACACAATATGCACTACAAATTGTATCACGCCGGCGACGCTTCTTCACACTTATAAACATACCTGCCTGCCTGCCTGCCTGCCTGCCTGCATGCCTCCATGCCTGCATGCATGCCTCCATGCCTGCATGCATGCCTCCATGCCTGCATGCATGCCTCCATGCCTGCATGCCTCCATGCCTGCATGCCTGCATGCCTCCATGCATGCATGCCTCCATGCATGCATACATGCATGCATGCATGCCTCCATGCATGCATGCATACATGTATACATGCATGCATGCATACATGCATACATGCATGCATGCATGCATGCATGCATGCATACATGCATACATACATACATACACATACATACATACATACACATACATACATACATACACATACATACATACATACACATACATACATACATACATACATACATACACATACATACATACACACACATGCATACACATACATACATACACACATACATACATACATACATACACACACACATACATATACACACATACATACATACATACATACATACATACATACATACATACATACATACATACATACATACATACATACATACATACATACATACATACATACATACATACATACATACATACATACATACATACATACATACATACATACATACATACATACATACATACATACATACATACATACATACATACATACATACATACATACATACATACATACATACATACACACACACACACACACACACACGCGCGCGCGCGCGCGCACGCGCACGCGCACGCGTTTTTTTTCTTCCTATTCTTCCCAGAACGGCCTATAGCCATTTTCCGGGGAGGGGCATGACCTCTGGCAATTTGCCAGGCAAAAAACTACGTTAACCGGTTTATGTGACCCGGAGCAAACTAGGGACTAGGGCAGCTATTTTACGTTACTAATTACGTTAACCGGTTTATTTGTACCCGGAAAAATTATTTGTTCAAAGTAAATATAATATCTAACATTACGTTAAGTATTTCGTTCAAGGTCAAATATAATATCTAGCATTACGTTAAGTATTTCGTTCAAGGTCAAAAATAATATCTAGCTTTACGTTAAGTATTTCGTTCAAAGTCAAAAATAAGTCAAACACGAGACACACATGCATACATATTTTTATTACAATACACTTGTACAGTGTCAGTGTTGATGGAGCCGTGGCGGTGCCGTCATTGCCACAACGGGAGACTGTTGCCAGTCTGCCTGGCTCCGGCGCCTCGGCGAGACCTGGTTGTGGGGTGTATTTAGCTGGGCGAAAAGTCCTGAATAATAAAAAAAACAGCGTCTAAGGCAAAGGGGAAAAAACCTGCGCGGTGGGCCAAAAATGCGCAAGGCCAAAAACCCCTGTTATATTTGATTAGCTAATCGTGTTTGGTAGAGATAATCTAAGAGGAGACCTATCAATTCAGGATAACTATCACCTAACAGTGTTTGAAGATTTAATGTGATGCCATTTTGTTGTGTGTAATTAATAATGTTCTGTCGTTTATCGTTGTGTACTGGGCAAGTAATAAGTAAGTGCTTGATTGTGTAGCAGATACAGATACAGATATGTATTTCGGAACCTCCATAATATGTCTTTTGTGGAATCCACGTCATTACATTAATAATACACAATAGGATAAAAACAGTAAAACATACAGTGATGAAAAATACACACGGTAAAACAGAACACGCGGCAAAAAGAGTGGCAGGTGGCAACATAGGCCGCTCCCAGCCGCAGACACCGATCGCAATCTACGGTAAAATTCACGATTGACTATCGCCTAGCCTCCAGCGTAAGGTCGTTCCAGGCGCTCGTGGCTCGGTACACAAAGCTGCGCCGGGCGAATTCTGTCCGCACGCGGGGCAGCTCGAAGTGGCCGGCTTCAGTGCCGCGCGTGCGGCGAGAGGATACATCGGCGCGCCGCAACAATCGCTGTCGCAATAGTTCGGAGGCACTGGTGGATGTTGTGAGGTGGCGCATTGTGGCAATATCGCGTTCGGTGATCATTTCATCAACATTGGGCCACCCCAGTTCACGCAATGACGGACTGACATGGTCACGCCTGCCAAGTCCGGTCACGATGCGGACACCGAAGTTGATTCCCTTAGCGCGGATAACCTGGGCAATGTTGGCAATTTGGTGGCGGGAGATTCTCCATAATATAATAATGAGTAATTTTTGTATGACCGAGACGGAGGCGCGCCAAAATTACCTCCTTCTCTCTACAATTCTGGTGACTAGATATAAAATGTTGGACTTTTGGCTTGATTGGATAAAGATGAAAATGCGGAGCGGCGTCCCACTCGCTCTGGCGCAGTACGCTAAGTTGAGAATTAATATAATTTAACACGTCTGATACTGGGCTTGGAAGTTGGTTTACTGAAGGTAATTCTAGGCTCAATTTCGCAAGTCTGTCGGCTTCCTCGTTTCCCGGGATACCTGCGTGTCCTGGGATCCAGAGGAATTTAATACTATTGTTTTTACTGTTTAAATACTTGATTAGTTGTCTGATTTTAAATACTATCGGGTTTCTACATTCACTAATCGAGGAAATAGCCGTGAGCGAGGCGGACGAGTCTGTGCAAATGACTACTTCCTTAAGTTTTTCTTTTCTGACGTATATTAATGCTAATAAAATGGCTGACAATTCCGCTGTGTATACGCTATTTATGTCGGGAAGTCTAAAGTTATTGCTAACTGTGTTTGTGTAGAATGCACCGCCGGTTCGGCCTTCGCCCCGTGAACCGTCTGTGTATATGTATGTGTATGTGTTGTGTTGTGATTTGTGTTCGTGGAAGAGTGAGAGTGTTTCTGACGCGGTGACTGTGTTTTTGTTGTGTGTGAAGAGGCGGTGTGTGTCTGGTGTTGTGTCGAGCCAGTGAGGTGTGAGTGGTGGCGTTGGCATTGTGGTGATGTGAGCGATGTTGAATAGTGTGAGTGTTTGTCTGATTCTGTGGCTGATAAGCGGGTGTCGTTTTTGTAGTAGTGCTTGTCGTCTAGTGGGTGCGGGGTGATTTAAGATGTGGAATGTTGGGCGTGTGGGGTGTGAACTTGCTCTGGCGTAGAATCTAAGTAGTGTGTATTTGCGTCGGCGGCAGAGTGTGGGAATGTTAGTGTCGATGTGTAAGTTTGTGGTGTTGGTGGTGCGGCAGGCTCCAGTCACGATGCGCAAGGCAGCGTTTTGGACAGTTTGCAATTTTTTAATTTGTTTGGAACATATGTCATCAAATAAGAATGCGTTATAATCCAGTACTGGGCGTATCAGGGAAGTATATAGTTGGAGGAGAGTGGCGCGATCTGCGCCCCACTCTCGACCAGCCAATGACTTCATAATATTAATTCGTCGCGTACATCTCTGCACTAAATCATTGAAGTGTGGGATGAACGAGAGACGTGTGTCTAGCGTTATTCCCAGATACTTGAATGATTTGACAAAAGGGATAATTTGATTGTTATATTTTAATGGAATGTAGGGTTCCACATATGCAGGTTTCTTTGAAAAAATTAGAGATGCAGATTTACTTGGAGAAATTTCCAGACCCCATTGGTCGCACCAAACCTTTATATCAATGAGTACTAGTTGTAACGTTTTGCTGGCTTGATCGACACTCGGGTGCGAGAACCACACCGCCAGGTCATCAGCGTACATTGAAAATTTGAGACCTTTGTCGATCTTATTAATATTACTGAAGATGTCGTTAATCATAATTAAAAATAGGGTCGGGGAGAGGACCGATCCCTGTGGGACACCGTGGTCCTGATTTTGATTTGGAGAATATGTGTTGCCGCACCTTACATTAAAAGTTCTATTTTCTAAAAAGTTTTGGATGAATTTGGCGAGTCGACCTCGAATTCCGGCCTTATGGACCTTCACTAGAAGTGCGGTTTTGTTGACTCTGTCAAACGCAGCTCTCAAATCAAGAAAGAGGGCAATTGTGACCTCTCTCCCTCGAAAGCCGCGCTGGACAGAGTCGATAAGACCAACTAAATTGTCCGCAGTGGAACGACCAGGTCGAAAACCACTTTGGTGTGGGGTAAGTAAATTATTTGATTCAATGTATGTCCTGATGCGTCCATTAACCATGCGTTCGAATAGTTTACATGCACAACTAGTTAGAGAAATAGGGCGATAGCTAACGGGAGAAGATTTAGGTTTGCGAGGTTTAATTATAGGAATTAGCGTACTATTATGCCAAGATTCAGGGAAAGTGCCGTCAAACCACATGGTATTGAAGGCTGTTAGTAAGTTGGTGAGACCAGTCTCTGTCAAGTTTTTAAAGAAGGAGTAGTCAATTTGATCTGGCCCTACAGAAGTTTTACCACATTTACCTATAGCGTACGTTAACTCTGAGTTGGTAAAAAGAGAGTTG
This sequence comes from Chirona hameri, assembly GCA_036785665.1. Classification (NCBI taxonomy): domain Eukaryota; kingdom Metazoa; phylum Arthropoda; class Thecostraca; order Balanomorpha; family Balanidae; genus Chirona; species Chirona hameri. Next base: position 49,277 of record JAXIVJ010002570.1, read on the forward strand.
TATATTTCTACTTTATTAGAGTCAAAGCTGATAGATTGAAATTGATCGTTAAGTTGGTTAGCAAAAGTTGGTGTACATTGTTGTGCTGATGATATGTTAGCGTAGTGTTGTGCAAATTGTGTTGCCACCTCTAGGGGAAGCGTGTAAGATGTGTATTTGTAAGTGTGGGATTTTGTATGCCGGTGGTCTTTTATTTGAAAACGATTTGATTAATGTCCAAATTTTTGAGAGGGAGGTAAATCGATTAAAGGTAGATGAGAATTCCTGCCAAGATTCTTTTTTTGCTTTGTCAATGATTGTTTTAGCCAAAGAGCGGGTTTTCCGTACTTCGTGTTCGTTTTCTGCAGTTGTACAAGATTGAAATTTTCGAAATGCTCTTTTCCGGAGGGCAACAGCTCTTTGGCATTCTGTGTTCCACCACGGGGCAGTACGCTGCCTCGGGTGGTGTTGTGTGTGTGTGCATGTGTGTGGAATGTGCTGGTGTGCTGATGCGAGAATAGTGTTTAGAAATGTGTTAATGTCGGTCTGGGAGTCTGCGGGGTGACTAGTGTCAATGTGTTTTTGAAAGGAGGACCAGTCGGCTTTGCGAAGGTTCCATCTAGGCAGAGAGTAAAAATTTGTCTGTCCTGAAGGGACTTGGAGTTCTAAGTGAATTGGGAAATGATCGCTAAAAAGAGGGTCTGATTGTGCGTTAAATGTAAAAAGAGTCGCGATGCGTGGTGTGGCGAAGGCGAGATCGATGGCGCTGTAAGTCACCTCGCCTCCTGAGTGGTGTACGTGTGTGGGTGATTGGTCGTTAAGGAAGACCAAATTATGCCGGTCCAGTAGGTCCAGCATAATTTGGCCTCGGAGAGAGTTCCGAAGGCAGCCCCACGCCCGACTATGCGCGTTGAAATCGCCCATAATCAGACATGGGGTGTTAATATTTGTAATAAGCTGGGAAAAAGAATCAATGTCTATGTCCTCCGTAGGACGGAAATAAATTGAGATGAGAGTTATTTCTAGCTGAGCGATTTTAATATTAACGCCGACTGCGTCTAAGGTTGTTTGAAGGTCGATTTGATGATGCAAAAGTTGGTTTGAAATAAGCAAAGCCGAGCCGCCTCGGCGAGGTGATGCATTTACGTTATTTGTGTAAAGGCTATAGCCGGCGATTTTCAAGGTATAATTATTAAAGTCGGCGTCAATAAAATGGGTTTCCTGAACAGCGGCTACTAACGGATTATTATTTAAGACGTAATGTTTGAATTGCCCCCAATGGGATATTAAAGATCTAACATTCCATTGGAGGACAAATTCTGACTGTTGATTATTCATTTAGATTTACTTTTACTGTCCAAGCCTTGCCTGGAGGTCGCTCGAGTATGCCTGCGGGGGCGGGCGGCCGGGCGGGAGGGCGAGGAGGAGTGGGAGCGCGAGGAATCTGACTGGGTGTCACTCTCCGAGAGTCGGGGAGGGGAGTGGGCGGGCGGGGAGTTGGAGCGGGAGGGCGGGGGAGGGGAGTGGGCGGGGCGGGCGGGCGGAGAGTTGGAGCGAGAGGGCGGGGCGTGGTTGCGGGCGATTGACTGGGAGACGGCTCTCATGAGAGAGTCGTCCGAGGAGTCCTCCGAGAGTCGGCACTCCGCTGGTGCTGCGGAGGCCGGGGAGGCGGGGCCTGAGTCGATGTTCGACTCGGCTGGGGCGGGGGAGCGCGGTGCCGGTGGATCAGCGGCAGCCTCGCGCTCGAGGTCAGCCAGAGATGCCATTGGGAACTGGCATGGCGGTCGGGGGGTCTGGCGGTTGGGGGGTCTGGCGGGAGGCCGGTTGGGTGGGGGGAGGTTCCGGGAGGGGGAGGGGCGGCCAAGCGCCGGGGGCGAGACCTGGGGAGAGCGGGGCGTCCGGTGGGCGCCGACTGTCGCTCCTTTCGATGCGCTTCAGGCGCTCAGCCTCGCGAGCGAGGCCCCAGGCTCTGCACCGGCGGTCCCAGGCCGGGTGGGCCTGGTCGCACGTGGCGCAGCGTGCTGCACGCGTGCACCCTTCGGTGCCGTGCTCGCCTGCGCACCGTCCACAGGTGGCGGTGCGCACCCGGCAGGTCCACTTTAGGTGGCCGTAGTGCCAGCACTGCTGACACTGCCGGGGGGGGGGGGGGGGCGGGATCCACTCCCTGACTGGGGCGGCCACGTACCCACAATGGATGTGGGTAGGCAGCTCCCTGCCTCTAAAGCGGAGCCGAATCAGCGGGTTGGGCTGCTCGGGCCGCTTCTTGGTGGGCGAGAGGCGCGTGACCTCGCACACCCCTTGGTGTGCGAGCTCTCGGAGGATGAGGTCCTCCGAGAGGGCAGACACGTCTGGGCACCACACCAGACCCTCCACTGAGTTTAGGTGCGCTTGGGCTTCCACGGCGACCTTCGCTCCGTTGAATTTAGTCACACCCATCAGACGGACGTTCTGTGCGGACGTCAGCGTCTCGATCAGGAGGGCTCCTGATCGGATGGGCTTGGCGCTGGCGACGTCGCCATCACAGATGGCGACCAGCCAGCGCCGGACATGGAACGGGTTAATCGTTCGGAACGGGAGTCCGTCCGTTCGCCACATAAGGAGGCGAGCGGGCCCGTTCGGGGGGTGGGGTCGGGGGAAAGCTGTGCTCCGGGTCGGCTCCTGGGAAGCCCCTGAGGGGGGCGGGGAGTGGAGCCGGCCTGGGGAGTGCGTGGTCGCGCACCGGGGGACCCCAGAGGGGGTCGGGTGGGTCGGGGGGACGAGAGTCTGGCGTATGCCAGGCCCCTGGACGGGGCGGGCGGGGCCCCTGAGGGGGGCTGGAAGGGGGACCCCTGAGGGGGGTCGGGAAGACGCGGGCGGGGCCCCTGAAGGGGGCTGGGAGGGGGACCGTCCAGGGGGGCACGCGGTCGCGCACCGGAGAACCCCGGAGGGGGGTCGGGCGGGTCGGGGGGGGGGCGGGGTTCCGGGGGGGTAGCCATCGTCGTGGCTCAGGAGGATAGGATGGGGGCTAACTATTTACTTTAAATGCCACACACGACAGAACGTGTTGGCACCTGCAAGTTAACTGCCCGAAAGTGGCGAGGGACCTACGCCGTGGAGGAGGCCTATTGCCAATAAAAAAATTGTGCTAATGAAACTGCCTACTTAAAAATATCTAAAGGCTACCTATCTAAGGGTCTAACGACCCTGCCACAAGCACGTGGTCAGGGTCCCGCACCCGGAAGCGGTGGAGGGCTGGAGGAGAGAAG
>JAXIVJ010002570.1:62500-75000 GCA_036785665.1 Chirona hameri
ACAGACAGACAGACAGGACAGACAGACAGACAGGACAGACAGACAGACAGGACAGACAGACAGACAGGACAGACAGACAGACAGGACAGACAGACAGACAGGACAGACAGACAGACAGACAGGACAGACAGACAGACAGGACAGACAGACAGACAGGACAGACAGACAGACAGGACAGACAGACAGACAGGACAGACAGACAGACAGGCAGGACAGACAGACAGACAGGACAGACAGACAGACAGGACAGACAGACAGACAGGACAGACAGACAGACAGGACAGACAGACAGACAGGACAGACAGACAGACAGGACAGACAGACAGACAGGACAGACAGGACAGACAGGACAGACAGGACAGACAGACAGACAGGACAGACAGACAGACAGACAGACAGGACATACAGACAGACAGACAGGACAGACAGACAAACAGGACAGACAGACAGACAGACAGGACAGACAGACAGACAGGACAGACAGACAGACAGGACAGACAGGACAGACAGACAGACAGACAGGACAGACAGACAGACAGGACAGGACAGACAGACAGACAGACAGACAGGACATACAGACAGACAGGACAGACAGACAGACAGGACAGACAGACAGACAGGACAGACAGACAGACAGGACAGACAGACAGACAGGACAGACAGGACAGACAGACAGACAGACAGGACAGACAGGACAGACAGGACAGGACAGACAGACAGGACAGACAGACAGGACAGACAGACAGGACAGACAGACAGGACAGACAGACAGGACAGACAGACAGACAGACAGACAGGACAGACAGACAGGACAGACAGACAGGACAGACAGACAGGACAGACAGACAGGACAGACAGACAGGACAGACAGACAGGACAGACAGACAGGACAGACAGACAGGACAGACAGACAGGACAGACAGACAGGACAGACAGACAGGACAGACAGACAGACAGGACAGACAGACAGGACAGACAGACAGGACAGACAGGACAGGACAGGACAGGACAGGACAGACAGGACAGGACAGACAGGACAGACAGGACAGGACAGACAGGACAGGACAGACAGGACAGGACAGGACAGGACAGACAGGACAGACAGGACAGACAGGACAGACAGGACAGACAGGACAGACAGGACAGACAGACAGGACAGACAGGACAGACAGGACAGACAGGACAGACAGGACAGGACAGACAGGACAGACAGGACAGACAGGACAGACAGGACAGACAGGACAGACAGGACAGACAGGACAGACAGGACAGACAGGACAGACAGGACAGACAGGACAGACAGCAGACAGGACAGACAGGACAGACAGGACAGACAGGACAGACAGGACAGACAGGACAGACAGGACAGACAGACAGACAGGACAGACAGGACAGACAGGACAGACAGGACAGACAGGCAGGCAGGACAGACAGGACAGACAGGACAGACAGGACAGACAGGACAGACAGGACAGACAGGACAGACAGGACAGACAGGACAGACAGGACAGACAGGACAGACAGGACAGACAGACAGACAGGACAGACAGGACAGACAGGACAGACAGGACAGACAGGACAGACAGGACAGACAGGACAGACAGGACAGACAGGACAGACAGGACAGAGACAGGACAGGACAGACAGGACAGGACAGGACAGGACAGGACAGGACAGGACAGGACAGGACAGGACAGGACAGGACAGGACAGACAGGACAGACAGGACAGGACAGACAGGACAGGACAGGACAGGACAGGACAGACAGGACAGACAGGACAGACAGGACAGACAGGACAGACAGGACAGACAGGACAGACAGGACAGACAGGACAGACAGGACAGACAGGACAGACAGGACAGACAGGACAGACAGGACAGACAGGACAGACAGGACAGACAGGACAGACAGGACAGACAGGACAGACAGGACAGACAGGACAGACAGGACAGACAGGACAGACAGGACAGACAGGACAGACAGACAGACAGGACAGACAGGACAGACAGGACAGACAGGACAGACAGGACAGACAGGACAGACAGGACAGACAGACAGACAGACAGACAGGACAGACAGGACAGACAGACAGACAGACAGGACAGACAGGACAGACAGACAGACAGACAGGACAGACAGACAGACAGGACAGACAGACAGACAGGACAGACAGACAGACAGGACAGACATGGACAGACAGACAGACAGACAGGACAGACAGACAGACAGGACAGACAGACAGACAGGACAGACAGACAGACAGACAGACAGGACAGACAGGACAGACAGACAGACAGACAGGACAGACAGACAGACAGGACAGACAGACAGACAGGACAGACAGGACAGACAGGACAGACAGGACAGACAGGACAGACAGGACAGACAGGACAGACAGGACAGACAGGACAGACAGGACAGACAGGACAGACAGGACAGACAGGACAGACAGGACAGACAGGACAGACAGGACAGACAGGACAGACAGGACAGACAGGACAGACAGGACAGACAGGACAGACAGGACAGACAGGACAGACAGGACAGACAGGACAGACAGGACAGACAGGACAGACAGGACAGACAGGACAGACAGGACAGACAGGACAGACAGGAAGACAGGACAGACAGGACAGGACAGACAGGACAGGACAGACAGGACAGGACAGACAGGACAGGACAGACAGACAGGACAGACAGGACAGGACAGACAGGACAGGACAGACAGGACAGACAGGACAGGACAGACAGGACAGGACAGACAGGACAGGACAGACATGACAGGACAGGACAGGACAGGACAGACAGGACAGGACAGACAGGACAGGACATACAGGACAGGACAGACAGGACAGGACAGACAGGACAGGACAGACAGGACAGGACAGACATGACAGGACAGACAGACAGGACAGACAGGACAGGACAGACAGGACAGGACAGACAGGACAGGACAGACAGGACAGGACAGACAGGACAGGACAGACAGGACAGGACAGGACAGACAGGACAGGACATACACAGGACAGGACAGACAGGACAGGACAGACAGGACAGACAGGACAGACAGGACAGGACAGGACAGACAGGACAGACAGGACAGACAGGACAGACAGGACAGGACAGACAGGACAGGACAGACAGGACAGGACAGACAGGACAGGACAGACAGAACAGGACAGACAGGACAGGACAGACAGGACAGGACAGACAGGACAGGACAGACAGGACAGGACAGACAGGACAGGACAGACAGGACAGACAGGACAGGACAGGACAGGACAGGACAGGACAGACAGGACAGGACAGACAGGACAGGACAGACAGGACAGACAGGACAGGACAGACAGGACAGGACAGACAGGACAGACAGGACAGGACAGACAGACAGGACAGGACAGACAGGACAGGACAGACAGGACAGGACAGACAGGACAGGACAGACAGGACAGGACATACAGGACAGGACAGACAGGACAGGACAGACAGGGACAGGACAGACAGGACAGGACAGACAGGACAAGACAGACAGGACAGGACAGACAGGACAGACAGGGACAGACAGGACAGGACAGGACAGGACAGACAGGACAGGACAGACAGGACAGGACAGGACAGGACAGGACAGGACAGGACAGGACAGGACAGGACAGACAGGACAGGACAGACAGGACAGGACAGACAGGACAGGACAGACAGGACAGGACAGACAGGGACAGGACAGACAGGACAGGACAGACAGGACAGGACAGACAGGACAGGACAGGACAGACAGGACAGGACAGACAGGACAGGACAGACAGGACAGGACAGACAAGACAGGACAGACAGGGACAGGACAGACAGGACAGGACAGACAGGACAGGACAGACAGGACAGGACAGACAGGACAGGACAGACAGGACAGGACAGACAGGACAGGACAGACAGGACAGGACAGGACAGGACAGGACAGACAGGACAGGACAGACAGGACAGGACAGACAGGACAGGACAGACAGGACAGGACAGACAGGACAGGACAGACAGGACAGGACAGACAGGACAGGACAGACAGGACAGGACAGGACAGACAGGACAGGACAGACAGGACAGGACAGACAGGACAGGACAGACAGGACAGGACAGACAGGACAGGACAGACAGGACAGGACAGACAGGACAGGACAGACAGGACAGGACAGACAGGACAGGACAGACAGGACAGGACAGACAGGACAGGACAGACAGGACAGGACAGACAGGACAGGACAGACAGGACAGGACAGACAGGACAGGACAGACAGGACAGGACAGACAGGACAGGACAGACAGGGACAGGACAGACATGACAGGACAGACAGGACATGACAGACAGGACAGGACAGACAGGACAGGACAGACAGGACAGGACAGACAGGACAGACAGGACAGGACAGGACAGACAGGACAGACAGGACAGACAGGACAGGACAGACAGGACAGACAGGACAGACAGGACAGACAGGACAGACAGGACAGACAGGACAGACAGGACAGACAGGACAGACAGACAGACAGGACAGACAGGACAGACAGGACAGACAGGACAGACAGGACAGACAGGACAGACAGGACAGACAGGACAGACAGGACAGACAGGACAGACAGGACAGACAGGACAGACAGGACAGACAGGACAGACAGTACAGACAGGACAGACAGGACAGACAGGACAGACATGACAGACATGACAGACAGGACAGACAGGACAGACAGGACAGACAGGACAGACAGGACAGACAGGACAGACAGGACAGACAGGACAGACAGGACAGACAGGACAGACAGGACAGACAGGACAGACAGGACAGACAGGACAGACAGGACAGACAGGACAGACAGGACAGACAGGACAGACAGGACAGACAGGACAGACAGGACAGACAGGACAGACAGGACAGACAGGACAGACAGGACAGACAGGACAGACAGGACAGACAGACAGACAGACAGACAGACAGACAGACAGACAGACAGGACAGACAGACAGGACAGACAGACAGGACAGACAGGACAGACAGACAGACAGGACAGACAGACAGACAGACAGACAGACAGACAGGACAGACAGGACAGACAGGACAGACAGGACAGACAGACAGGACAGACAGAGACAGAGACAGACAGAAGACAGAGACAGACAGAGACAGAGACAGACAGAAGACAGACACAGACAGAGACAGAGACAAACAGAAGACAGACACAGGACAGAGACAGAGACAGACAGAGACAGACAGAAGACAGACACAGACAGAGACAGACAGAGACAGACAGACACAGACAGACACAAGACAGACAGACACAGACAGACACAGACAGACACAAGACAGACACAAGACAGACAGACACAGACAGACACAAGACAGACACAAGACAGACAGACACAGACAGACACAAGACAGACAGACACAGGACAGACAGACAGACACAGGACAGACACAGGACAGGCAGACAGGACAGACAAGGACAGGACAGGACAGGACAGGACAGGACAGGACAGTACAGGACAGGACAGGACAGGACAGACAGGACAGGACAGGACAGGACAGGCAGACAGGACAGGACAGACATACAGGACAGACATACAGGACAGGACAGGACAGACAGGACAGGACAGGACAGACAGACAGACAGACAGACAGACAGACAGACAGACAGGACAGGACAGGACAGGACAGACAGACAGACAGGACAGGACAGGACAGGACAGACAGACAGACAGACAGACAGACAGACAGGACAGACAGACAGACAGACAGGACAGACAGACAGACAGGACAGACAGACAGACAGGACAGACAGACAGGACAGACAGACAGACAGACAGACAGACAGACAGACAGACAGACAGGACAGACAGACAGGACAGACAGGACAGACAGGACAGACAGGACAGACAGACAGACAGGACAGACAGACAGGACAGACAGACAGACAGACAGGACAGACAGACAGGACAGACAGACAGGACAGACAGACAGGACAGACAGACAGGACAGACAGACAGGACAGACAGACAGACAGACAGGACAGACAGACAGACAGACAGGACAGACAGACAGACAGGACAGACAGACAGGACAGACAGACAGACAGACAGACAGACAGACAGACAGACAGACAGACAGACAGACAGACAGACAGACAGACAGGACAGACAGACAGACAGGACAGACAGACAGGACAGACAGACAGGACAGACAGACAGGACAGACAGACAGGACAGACAGACAGGACAGACAGACAGGACAGACAGACAGGACAGACAGACAGGACAGACAGACAGGACAGACAGACAGACAGGACAGACAGACAGACAGGACAGACAGACAGACAGGACAGACAGACAGACAGGACAGACAGACAGACAGGACAGACAGACATACATGACAGACAGACAGACAGACAGGACAGACAGACAGACAGGACAGACAGACAGACAGACAGGACAGACAGACAGACAGGACAGACAGACAGACAGGACAGACAGACAGACAGGACAGACAGACAGACAGGACAGACAGACAGACAGGACAGACAGACAGACAGGACAGACAGACAGACAGACAGGACAGACAGACAGACAGGACAGACAGACAGACAGGACAGACAGACAGACAGGACAGACAGACAGACAGGACAGACAGACAGACAGGCAGGACAGACAGACAGACAGGACAGACAGACAGACAGGACAGACAGACAGACAGGACAGACAGACAGACAGGACAGACAGACAGACAGGACAGACAGACAGACAGGACAGACAGACAGACAGGACAGACAGGACAGACAGGACAGACAGACAGACAGGACAGACAGACAGACAGACAGACAGGACATACAGACAGACAGACAGGACAGACAGACAGACAGGACAGACAGACAGACAGGACAGGACAGACAGACAGACAGGACAGACAGACAGACAGGACAGACAGGACAGACAGACAGACAGACAGGACAGACAGACAGACAGGACAGGACAGACAGACAGACAGGACAGGACAGACAGACAGACAGACAGACAGGACAGACAGACAGACAGGACAGACAGACAGACAGGACAGACAGACAGACAGGACAGACAGACAGACAGACAGACAGGACAGACAGGACAGACAGGACAGACAGACAGACAGACAGGACAGACAGGACAGACAGGACAGACAGACAGGACAGACAGACAGGACAGACAGACAGGACAGACAGACAGGACAGACAGACAGGACAGACAGACAGGACAGACAGACAGGACAGACAGACAGGACAGACAGACAGGACAGACAGACAGGACAGACAGACAGACAGGACAGACAGACAGGACAGACAGACAGGACAGACAGGACAGACAGACAGGACAGACAGACAGGATAGACAGACAGGACAGACAGACAGGACAGACAGACAGGACAGACAGACAGGACAGACAGACAGGACAGGACAGACAGGACAGGACAGACAGGACAGGACAGACAGGACAGGACAGACAGGACAGGACAGACATGACAGACAGGACAGACAGGACAGGACAGGACAGACAGGACAGGACAGGACAGACAGGACAGACAGGACAGGACAGACAGGACAGGACAGACAGGACAGACAGGACAGGACAGACAGGACAGGACAGACAGGACAGACAGGACAGACAGGACAGACAGGACAGACAGGACAGACAGGACAGACAGGACAGACAGGACAGGACAGACAGGACAGACAGGACAGACAGGACAGGACAGACAGGACAGACAGGACAGACAGGACAGACAGGACAGACAGGACAGACAGGGCAGACAGGACAGACAGGACAGACAGGACAGACAGGACAGACAGGACAGACAGGACAGACAGGACAGACAGGACAGACAGGACAGACAGGACAGACAGGACAGACAGGACAGACAGGACAGACAGGACAGACAGGACAGACAGGACAGACAGGACAGACAGGACAGACAGGACAGACAGGACAGACAGGACAGGCAGGACAGGCAGGACAGACAGGACAGACAGGACAGACAGGACAGACAGGACAGACAGGACAGACAGGACAGACAGGACAGACAGGACAGACAGGACAGACAGGACAGACAGGACAGACAGGACAGACAGGACAGACAGGACAGACAGGACAGACAGGACAGACAGGACAGGACAGGACAGGACATGACAGGACAGGACAGGACAGGACAGGACAGGACAGGACAGGACAGGACAGGACAGGACAGGACAGGACAGACAGGACAGGACAGGACAGGACAGGACAGGACAGGACAGGACAGGACAGGACAGGACAGGACAGGACAGGACAGGACAGGACAGGACAGGACAGACAGGACAGACAGGACAGACAGGACAGACAGGACAGACAGGACAGACAGGACAGACAGGACAGACAGGACAGACAGGACAGACAGGACAGACAGGACAGACAGGACAGACAGGACAGACAGGACAGACATGACAGACAGGACAGACAGGACAGACAGGACAGACAGGACAGACAGGACAGACAGGACAGACAGGACAGACAGGACAGACAGGACAGACAGACAGACAGACAGACAGGACAGACAGACAGGACAGACAGGACAGACAGACAGACAGGACAGACAGACAGACAGACAGACAGACAGGACAGACAGGACAGACAGGACAGACAGGACAGACAGGACAGACAGGACAGACAGACAGGACAGACAGAGACAGAGACAGACAGAAGACAGAGACAGACAGAGACAGAGACAGACAGAAGACAGACACAGACAGAGACAGAGACAAACAGAAGACAGACACAGGACAGAGACAGAGACAGACAGAGACAGACAGAAGACAGACACAGACAGAGACAGACAGAGACAGACAGACACAGACAGACACAGACAGACACAAGACAGACACAAGACAGACAGACACAGACAGACACAAGACAGACACAAGACAGACAGACACAGACAGACACAAGACAGACAGACACAGGACAGACAGACAGACACAGGACAGACACAGGACAGACAGACAGGACAGACAAGGACAGGACAGGACAGGACAGACAGGACAGACAGACAGACAGACAGACAGACAGACAGGACAGGACAGGACAGGACAGACAGACAGACAGACAGGACAGACATACAGACAGACAGACAGACAGACAGGACAGACAGACAGGACAGACAGACAGGACAGACAGACAGGACAGACAGACAGGACAGACAGACAGGACAGACAGACAGGACAGACAGACAGGACAGACAGACAGACAGACAGACAGACAGACAGGACAGACAGACAGACAGACAGACAGACAGACAGACAGACAGACAGACAGACAGACAGACAGACAGACAGACAGACAGACAGACAGACAGACAGACAGACAGACAGACAGACAGACAGACAGACAGACAGACAGACAGACAGACAGACAGACAGACAGACAGACAGGACAGACAGGACAGACAGGACAGACAGGACAGACAGACAGACAGACAGGACAGACAGGACAGACAGACAGACAGACAGGACAGACAGGACAGACAGACAGACAGACAGGACAGACAGACAGACAGGACAGACAGACAGACAGGACAGACAGACAGACAGACAGGACAGACAGACAGACAGACAGACAGGACAGACAGACAGACAGGACAGACAGACAGACAGACAGGACAGACAGACAGACAGACAAACAGGACAGACAGGACAGACAGACAGACAGGACAGACAGACAGACAGGACAGACAGACAGACAGGACAGACAGGACAGACAGGACAGACAGGACAGACAGGACAGACAGGACAGACAGGACAGACAGGACAGACAGGACAGACAGGACAGACAGGACAGACAGGACAGACAGGACAGACAGGACAGACAGGACAGACAGGACAGACAGGACAGACAGGACAGACAGGACAGACAGGACAGACAGGACAGACAGGACAGACAGGACAGACAGGACAGACAGGACAGACAGGACAGACAGGACAGACAGGACAGACAGGACAGGACAGACAGGACAGGACAGACAGGACAGGACAGACAGGACAGGACAGACAGGACAGGACAGACAGGACAGGACAGACAGGACAGACAGGACAGGACAGACAGGACAGGACAGACAGGACAGGACATACAGGACAGGACATACAGGACAGGACAGACAGGACAGGACAGACAGGACAGGACAGACAGGACAGGACAGACAGGACAGGACAGACAGGACAGGACAGACAGGACAGGACAGACAGACAGGACAGGACAGACAGGACAGGACAGACAGGACAGGACAGGACAGACAGGACAGGACAGACAGGACAGGACAGACAGGACAGGACAGACAGGACAGGACAGACAGGACAGGACAGACAGGACAGGACAGACAGGACAGGACAGACAGGACAGGACAGACAGGACAGGACAGACAGGACAGGACAGACAGGACAGGACAGACAGGACAGGACAGGACAGACAGGACAGGACAGACAGGACAGACAGGACAGACAGGACAGACAGGACAGACAGGACAGCCAGGACAGACAGGACAGCCAGGACAGACAGGACAGCCAGGACAGCCAGGACAGACAGGACAGCCAGGACAGACAGGACAGACAGGACAGACAGGACAGACAGGACAGACAGGACAGACAGGACATACAGGACAGACAGGACAGACAGGACAGACAGGACAGACAGGACAGACAGGACAGACAGGACAGACAGGACAGACAGGACAGACAGGACAGACAGGACAGACAGGACAGACAGGACAGACAGGACAGACAGGACAGACAGGACAGGACAGACAGGACAGGACAGACAGGACAGGACAGACAGGACAGGACAGACAGGACAGGACAGACAGGACAGGACAGACAGGACAGGACAGACAGGACAGGACAGACAGGACAGGACAGACAGGACAGGACAGACAGGACAGGACAGACAGGACAGACAGGACAGACAGGACAGGACAGGACAGGACAGACAGGACAGACAGGACAGACAGGACAGACAGGACAGACAGGACAGACAGGACAGACAGGACAGACAGGACAGACAGGACAGACAGGACAGACAGGACAGACAGGACAGACAGGACAGACAGGACAGGACAGACAGGACAGGACAGGACAGGACAGGACAGGACAGGACAGGACAGGACAGGACAGGACAGGACAGGACAGGACAGGACAGGACAGGACAGGACAGGACAGGACAGGACAGGACAGGACAGGACAGGACAGACAGGACAGGACAGACAGGACAGGACAGACAGGACAGGACAGACAGGACAGGACAGACAGGACAGGACAGACAGGACAGGACAGACAGGACAGGACAGACAGGACAGGACAGACAGGACAGGACAGACAGGACAGGACAGACAGGACAGGACAGACAGGACAGGACAGGACAGACAGGACAGGACAGACAGGACAGGACAGACAGGACAGGACAGACAGGACAGGACAGACAGGACAGGACAGACAGGACAGGACAGACAGGACAGACAGGACAAACAGGACAGACAGGACAAACAGGACAGACAGGACAGGACAGACAGGACAGGACAGACAGGACAGGACAGACAGGACAGGACAGACAGGACAGGACAGACAGGACAGGACAGACAGGACAGGACAGACAGGACAGGACAGACAGGACAGGACAGACAGGACAGGACAGACAGGACAGGACAGGACAGACAGGACAGGACAGACAGGACAGGACAGACAGGACAGACAGGACAGGACAGACAGGACAGGACAGACAGGACAGACAGGACAGACAGGACAGGACAGAACAGACAGGACAGGACAGAACAGACAGGACAGGACAGGACAGACAGGACAGGACAGACAGGACAGGACAGACAGGACAGGACAGACAGGACAGGACAGACAGGACAGGACAGACAGGACAGGACAGACAGGACAGGACAGACAGGACAGGACAGACAGGACAGGACAGACAGGACAGGACAGACAGGACAGGACAGACAGGACAGGACAGGACAGACAGGACAGGACAGACAGGACAGGACAGACAGGACAGGACAGACAGGACAGGACAGGACAGGACAGGACAGGACAGGACAGGACAGGACAGGACAGGACAGGACAGGACAGGACAGGACAGGACAGGACAGGACAGGACAGGACAGGACAGGACAGGACAGGACAGGACAGGACAGGACAGGACAGGACAGGACAGGACAGGACAGGACAGGACAGGACAGGACAGGACAGGACAGGACAGGACAGGACAGGACAGGACAGGACAGGACAGGACAGGACAGGACAGGACAGACAGGACAGGACAGACAGGACAGGACAGACAGGACAGGACAGACAGGACAGGACAGACAGGACAGGACAGACAGGACAGGACAGACAGGACAGGACAGACAGGACAGGACAGACAGGACAGGACAGACAGGACAGGACAGACAGGACAGGACAGACA
>JAXIVJ010002570.1:77500-107308 GCA_036785665.1 Chirona hameri
AAGTCGCTAGTCGCGGAGTGCTTCGCAGGATCACGACCTCGGAGGATAGTAGGCCCCGTGGCAGCCCGGGTGCATCACTGGCAGGGCGACGGGAAACATTATGTCCATCTCATTTGTCGGGTGACTGCAGTTAGACGGGATTTATTCCGCAGTGAGCCAGGTAGCTCCGGCAGTGAGACTTCGGTTTTTAGTAGGCTGCTGTGGCAGTATCAGAAGACGCCTCGGGAATACGCAATAAGACGTGAGCGCTCAGCTATAACAAGGCTACAACGGTGGACTTCGCAATGGAATTTTTACGAGGTAAGTATACACATAAGCAATTGTTAAATCGTTGTCTTATCAAGTGTCTATGGGAGCCATAAGCACGCCATAGGACTGCCGAAACTGCGTACCCGGCGTAGTGCTACGCACCACTGGAGGGAATAGGAAAAAGGGAGGGGTCAGGAGACCAACCTGACAGTTTACTGCATAGTATGACAGAGATTGATTGAGTGAATGCATGAGGAGAGTCTGGGTGCAAGGACGTATGACTGTGTTAGTCCCAGTGGGAGATGGTCCTCAGCGTAGCGTTGCACTGGGCATGCAGGAGGGGCAGTGAACCATTTTCTGAATTAATTGTGATATTTGGGAGATAAACCGTTGGGAAACCATGTAAGGAGGAGCCAGATAGCCATTAGGCCGGCTCACGAACAAGGAACCCGGACCTTATTCCACCGGACCAAATTCCTATTAACCCGCAAAATTTCACCACCACCCACCCTAACCGTGCAGCGACCTATGTGCTCGCCGACGATTGACTTGCCTCCAAATTAAACAAATGTATGTACGGGTCTAGTTCGATTCTTCATTTGCACCCACAAAATTTAGTAATATCTCGAAAACAGGGGGATATAAAATTCTGAAAGTGCCATATTTCGATTCCTGATCTCAAGAAAACCCCGTGAGCAAAATTTCAAAAATGTTGCAATTTGTTGAAAATTGTTGCAAGCAGCTCTAACTGTTTCAGATTAAGCCAGAGAGCCTCAAAATTTATGTCAATGCATTCAGCGACCCAAAATTAACCGGAAAAAGAGTTTTCACAAATTTCGAAAAATGTTGCAATGTTGCAAGAAATGGCAGAACAAACAGAAAAGCGAAGCGAAACCCCGTTACACTAGTAAGCGAATAGCCGGCCGCCGGTTGGCACATCTCCAATGCGAGTCTATCTTTACGCGACTACTTTCGAATCTGATTGGCTGAACCATTTGTCTACATTCGCGTGACGTCAGGACTCTGACTCAGAGAGTATGCATATAGTTTTGATAAACAATACAAATTTACGGCCTTCTATCCTGAATCGGCGCGATATAAGGCCATTTTTGACAATATCAAAAGAAATTGTATTAAACAATGTAATCAAATCGTGTTGGGTAAAGTTTTCCAAGGTGAACTATTTGTTTTAAAGGGAGATAATCACCTTTTTCCACAAAAATGGAGTTAGCACCTGAAATCGATAGACGAGGCCAAAATATAATGTAAATTCATCACATTTTGCATATAAACATTCCTACCGAAAGATATTGTCAATTTCCTACCGATAAGCGATCCACGCTTATATCAGTCGGTACTCAGTAAGTACTCGATAACGAATTCAGTAAATTAGCCTCCCTACGCATTGTTATTTATCATGAAGGTGTGCAATATGTTACCTGCACTCTTCTTTTGCGAATATGTGCCACAATTTTATGAACAATCAACAATCATTTGAAAGAAGTACATTGACATCGGCAGTTTAGCTTGGCACCGGACGGCCGGTGCCAAGCTAAACTACGGCGACCTATTTAGTGTGGGCGATTTGTTTTCAAGTGCCCATTCAACAACGTTGAACAGATTGATGCAAAAGCGCCAGTTGTCGCGCTTTCCAATAGTGGAGGGAAAATACCGATCAATAATTTTCCCAAACTTCCAACTTCGAATTAGGGAATACTTTTATTTAATTCTTAAATTTAAACAACAACATTTTAATACCATAACGGTAGCCAAAGAAATTGTTGCTAATAAAATCAAAAAGTGATTATCTCCCTTTAAGAGTTCATGATCGGTATTTTCTCTATACTATTGGAAAGCGACACATCCTGGCGCTTTTGTATAAATCGTTCAACGTTGTTGAATCACCTCTAACCAAATGGCCGACACTAAATAGGTCGCCGTCGATGTGCATCGATGAGCTTCCGATTTGTTTGCCAGTTTTTGTATTGTTTGTTAATTTTTGGGGATTTTTTTCTTTCTTTCATGATAATATAAAGTATAGTTGTATATACTGCCAGAGACAAAACTATACAAAACTCCTAATGTTGAAAATAAATGAAGCAATTTTCTAAAATTGAGGGTCGCAACCATTGACCTATATAATATAAGTATAGACGAACTACTCCAGCTGTTGCGCCGCCCGCCAGCCGTTCCGGTTGAAGCGACACTAGCGCCGCAGCGGAGAAGGCATGAGTTGGCGCGGCAATGCTTTTGCTATGGCGGAGAGACGATATTTGACTATAATTACCGTGAACGTTCAGGCTGAATATTTGTATTCCAAGTTATTCAGTATGAATGTTTCTACGTCCTCAAACCCTTTCCAGTGCGCTACCTCACGCAGTTTTTTAGTTACAGGCCGGCAAATATCGCCCTTCCGCCATAGCAAAAGCATTGCCGCGCTAACTCAATCCCTTCTCCGCTGCGGCGCTAGTGTCGCCTAGCGTGAACGGCTGCCGGGCGGAGTAGTTCGTCTATACCTATATATGTCCATGATTGAAACCTAGGCGCGCCAAAACTAGGCCGCCGTTATATGCATCAGTTAACTGCTAATTTGGTTACATTTTTATTCAATGGCTGTTAATTGTAGAGGATCGTCGGGCATACAATCACAACAAGCAGAACGCAAAATATATTTTCGACTCCATTGCGTAAAAAAGCAATACGGGAAAAGCCCGCAGTTTGATGAGGACCAAAAGTACTTGCAAGTACCGGTCGTTAAAAGTGTGGAACGCTTATCAACTTTAACTTGAAATATCTTTCGGTAGGAAAGTTTGTATGCAAAATGTGAAGAATTTACAATATATTTTGGTCTCGTCTGTCGATTTCAAGTAATAACTCCATTTTTGTGGGAAAAGGTCGTTATTTCCCTTTAACAGTTGTCACACCGTTAACCTTTGTATGTGGTTTTTGATCGAGGCCCCTGTAGAACAGTTCAGATAAACAAACGTATCCCCCTAAAATCGTCAGCTGAGTAACATTTCCTAGTGATATTGAATGTTACCACTGGAAAGACGAATGAAGGTGAAGCACGGACCGGAGAGCTGACTCAGCGGACACTTGTGCTCCACGGCCTGCTGAACGTCAGACATATGCGTTGGTGCTCACCAGTGGCGGATGTAGGATTTTTGCGAGGAGGCGGCTGATTCAGAGATCGTAATTGGAATTGTAGTTATTAAATTTGTTTTCATGTCAAACTTCTATCATTTGGTCTAGCCCCCCCCCCCCACCCCCCCCCCCCCCCCCCCCTCCCCCCCCCCCCCCCCCACCCCCTCTCCGGTGGCGACGCCCCTGCGTTGAA
Source organism: Chirona hameri (assembly GCA_036785665.1). Classification (NCBI taxonomy): domain Eukaryota; kingdom Metazoa; phylum Arthropoda; class Thecostraca; order Balanomorpha; family Balanidae; genus Chirona; species Chirona hameri. The sequence goes on from JAXIVJ010002570.1 coordinate 81,087, forward strand.
TCCAATTTGATTGATGTAATATTCATTGCGAAGAATACTTTGCTTTAAATGTATTATGGTAGGATACCGACCTTACAATTTATTTAGGTGATGAATTCCTAACTACATGACACGACTGCCGCTTGACGTGTTAACCGAACATCGGACGGAGAAGCTGATCGCAGACCACATGTTATCTAACCACACGTACCTACCCGTACCGTACGCACTGTGCGTGATACCACTGTTGACCACTGTACGTGATCACTGCTGACCACTGTGCGTGATCACTGTTGACCACTGTGTGTGATCACTGCTGACCACTGTGTGTGACCACTGTTGACCACTGTACGTGATCACTGCTGACCACTGTGCGTGATCACTGCTGACCACTGATGACCACTGTGCGTGATCACTGCTGATCACTGTGTGTGATCACTGCTGACTACTGTGTGTGATCACTGTTGACCACTGTGCGTGATCACTGTTGACCACTGTGTGTGATCACTGCTGATCACTGTGTGTGATCACTGTTGACCACTGTGCGTGATCACTGTTGACTACTGTGTGTGATCACTGTTGACCACTGTGCGTGATCACTGTTGACCATTGTGTGTGATCACTGTTGACCACTGTGCGTGATCACTGTTGACCATTGTGTGTGATCACTGTTGACCACTGTGAGTGATCACTGATGACCACTGTGCGTGATCACTGTTGACCACTGTGCGTGATCACTGTTGACCACTGTGCGTGATCACTGCTGACCACTGTGCGTGATCACTGTTGACCACTGTGCGTGATCACTGTTGACCACTGTGCGTGATCACTGTTGACCACTGTGCGTGATCACTGTTGACCATTGTGTGTGATCACTGTTTACCACTGTGCGTGATCACTGTGACCACTGTGCGTGATCACTGCTGACCACTGTGTGTGATCACTGTTGACCACTGTGCGTGATCACTGCTGACCACTGTGTGTGTGTGATCACTGTTGACCGCTGTGCGTGATCACTGTTGACCACTGTGCGTGATCACTGTTGACCACTGTGTGTGATCACTGTTGACCACTGTGCGTGATCACTGCTGACCACTGTGTGTGATCACTGTTGACCACTGTGTGTGATCACTGTTAACCACTGTGTGTGATCACTGTTGACCACTGTGTGTGATCACTGTTAACCACTGTGTGTGATCACTGTTGACCACTGTGTGTGATCACTGCTGACCACTGTGTGTGATCACTGTTGACCACTGTGTGTGATCACTGCTGACCACTGTGTGTGATCACTGCTGACCACTGTTGACCACTGTGTGGGATCACTGTTGACCACTGTGTGCGATCACTGCTGACCACTGTGTGTGATCACTGCTGACCACTGTGTGTGATCACTGTTGACCACTGTGCGTGATACCACTGTTGACCACTGTATGTGATCACTGTTGACCACTGTGCGGGATCACTGTTGACCACTGTGTGTGATCACTGTTGACCACTGTGTGTGATCACTGCTGATAACTGTTGACCACTGTGTGTAATCACTGTTGACCACTGTGTGCGATCACTGCTGACCACTGTGTGTGATCACTGCTGACCACTGTGCGTGATCACTGTTGACCACTGTATGTGATCACTGTTGACCATTGTGTGCGATCACTGCTGACCACTGTGTGTGATCACTGTTGACCACTGTACGTGATCACTGCTGATCACTGTGCGTGATCACTGCTGACCACTGTACGTGATCACTGATGACCACTGTGTGTGATCACTGTTGACCACTGTGTGCGATCACTGTTGACCACTGTGCGTGATACCACTGTTGACCACTGTGTGTGATCACTGTTGACCACTGTGCGTGATCACTGTTGACCACTGTATGTGATCACTGTTGATCACTGTGTGTGATCACTGCTGACCACTGTTGACCACTGTGTGTAATCACTGTTGACCACTGTGTGCGATCACTGCTGACTACTGTGTGTGATCACTGTTGACCACTGTATGTGATCACTGCTGACCACTGTGTGTGATCACTGCTGACCACTGTTGACCACTGTGTGTAATCACTGTTGACCACTGTGTGCGATCACTGCTGACTACTGTGTGTGATCACTGTTGACCACTGTATGTGATCACTGCTGACCACTGTGTGTGATCACTGCTGACCACTGTTGACCACTGTGTGTAATCACTGTTGACCACTGTGTGCGATCACTGCTGACTACTGTGTGTAATCACTGCTGACCACTGTATGTGATCACTGCTGACCACTGTGTGTGATCACTGTTGACCACTGTGCGTGATACCACTGTTGACCACTGCATGTGATCACTGTTGACCACTGTGCGTGATCACTGTTGGCCACTGTGTGTGATCACTGTTGACCACTGTGTGTGATCACTGTTTACCACTGTGCGTGATCACTGCTGACCACTGTGCGTGATCACTGCTGACCACTGTGTGTGATCACTGTTGACCACTGTGTGTGATCACTGTTGACCACAGTGCGTGATCACTGCTGACCACTGTGTGTGATCACTGTTGACCACTGTGTGTGATCACTGCTGACCACTGTGTGTGATCACTGTTGACCACTGTGCGTGATCACTGTTGACCACTGTGTGTGATCACTGTTGACCACTGTGTGTGATCACTGCTGACCACTGTGCGTGATCACTGTTGACCACTGTGTGTGATCACTGATGACCACTGTGTGTGATCACTGTTGACCACTGTGCGTGATCACTGTTGACCACTGTGTGTGATCACTACTGACCACTGTGTGTAATCACTGTTGATCACTGTGTGTAATCACTGTTGATCACTGTGTGTGATCACTGCTGACCACTGTGTGTGATCACTGTTGACCACTGTGCGTGATCACTGTTGACCACTGTGTGTGATCACTGCTGATCACTGTGTGTGATCACTGTTGACCACTGTGCGTGATCACTGCTGACCACTGTGTGTGATCACTGTTGACCACTGCTGATCACTGTGTGTGATTACTGTTGACCACTGCTGATCACTGTGTGTGATCACTGTTGACCACTGTGCGTGATCACTGCTGACCACTGTGCGTGATCACTGTTTACCACTGTGCGTGATCACTGCTGCCCACTGTGTGTGATCACTGTTGACCACTGTGTGTGATCACTGCTGACCACTGTGTGTGATCACTGTTGACCACTGTGCGTGATCACTGCTGACCACTGTGCGTGATCACTGCTGACCACTGTGCGTGATCACTGTTGACCACTGTGTGTGATCACTGCTGACCACTGTGCGTGATCACTGCTGACCACTGTGTGTGATCACTGCTGACCACTGTGTGTGATCACTGTTGACCACTGTGTGTGATCACTGCTGACCACTGTGCGTGATCACTGCTGACCACTGTGCGTGATCACTGCTGATCACTGTGTGTGATCACTGTTGACCACTGTACGTGATCACTGCTGACCACTGTGCGTGATCACTGCTGACCACTGTGCGTGATCACTGCTGACCACTGTGCGTGATCACTGCTGCCCACTGTGTGTGATCACTGTTGACCACTGTGTGTGATCACTGCTGACCACTGTGTGTGATCACTGTTGACCACTGTGTGTGATCACTGTTGACCACTGTGTGTGACCACTGGGCGTGATCACTGTTGACCACTGTGTGTGATCACTGTTGACCACTGTGCGTGATCACTGTTGACCACTGTGTGTGATCACTGCTGACCACTGGGCGTGATCACTGTTGACCACTGTGTGTGATCACTGTTGACCACTGTGCGTGATCACTGTTGACCACTGTGTGTGATCACTGTTGATCACTGTGTGTGATCACTGTTGACCACTGTGTGTGATCACTGTTGACCACTGTGTGTGATCATTGTTGACCACTGTGTGTGATCACTGTTGACCACTGTGTGTGATCACTGTTGACCACTGTGTGTGATCACTGTTGACCACTGTGTGCCCGCGCCGCCTCAGGAATAACATAGACGAATTCAAGGTGGTGACGGGCGGCACGTACCTGGACAGTAGTGGCCTGCAGGTCAGACTTCCTGCCAAGATCATAATGGCCGCCTATGACGAGTGAGTGGGGCCGGGCCGGGCCGGGCCGGGCCGGGCCGGGGGGGGGGGGGGGGTACACAGGTGTGTGGCGGTCGTAGTGACATTCACCGCAACACGAATCGTAGGTGGAGGGCACGGGTACTGCACAGGTGTTGAAGGCTCCACAGCTGACACAAGGAGCGCTGTCACGGAATGTAATACAGAACAGTGTTGGTACAAGAGCCTTCACTCAAATCGTTCGGATGAATGCCTTCTTTATGGCAGAAAGGCGTATTACTGCGCAGTAACGCTGTAACTCCCCTATATATCGCTAGTGCTATCCCGCCCCATAGATCCGTATGTACCAATTATCAGCAGAGAACCGGGCTGAGCTCATATACAGCATATACCTTTTAGATATTCGCATTCGAACGACCTGGCCCTGATCAAGACGGATGCTCCGCTGTCGCCGTCCACCCGGGTGTCGGGCGCGTTCCTTCAGCTGACGGAGCGGAGTCCGGCGGCGGGCACCAGCTGCATGGTGCTCGGCTGGGGGAACACCAGCCAGGGAGGCAGCACCGTGAGACGCCTGCAACACGCGCTCGTCACCACCCGGAACAACACGCAGTGTCAGCAGGAGTTCAGGTGAGCCGGCCAATCTGCTGCAGTTGAGTCGCAGCGATCAAGGCATCCGCGTAAATAGCTAATCCGGTGATTGAGCAGTTAAGTGAGAAATGATCACTGCTTTGTTTCCGATGATAGCGGATAATGCACATCCATCTATTCTAGTTTCTGTTTCTCCGACTAAGACCACTGGTACCTATTATCGTAAAGATCATCACAACCGAAAAATGTGAAATGATGCTTTGCTGCCTTTGCGGTAGAGTTAAGAATTCGTTGGAGGGAAATTTGTGTTAACCAATTTCCTTAGTTAGTTAGTTGGCAAGGTGATGCCCATTTGTTGGCGGTAAGTAGTGCAATGTATGTCTCATGTATTTCACATTTCAGTTCGGGTACGGGGTAATGAGTCATTCTGGTCGCCAAAACGGCTAACTATGCTATTGAATTGGCGCCGAGAACCACTGTCTTAGGCCAAGAACAACGGCACACAACTTATATTTCTGACCCTAGATGGCACTAGCAGTAAACGCCTGAAATTATGCTGTACCGCATAGCATAGTTTAGGGGCTCCGCCACGTCTTTGAAGTGTGTGAGGATCCAGGGAAGCCAAGTGGTCGGCGGTCGCTGTCAGTTAAAAGTTGTTGAGCGGGGGGGGGGGGGGTGGCGTGAGCGATATACAACAAAAACAACAACAATATTTATTTTCATAACGATGATGGTACAGACATTGTCCAGGTGATGGTGCAAAAGCTTGAGCTTAATTCTGGGCACCAACACCTGGTCAAAGTGCAAGAAAAAAAAGTGGTTCAGTTACCACGACCAGTGAGGAGGAGTGGGCCAGTTAGCAAGTAAGGGATGAGGGATGAGCCGGTGCAGATCCGTGGATAAGATGTTTACGAAAGCCTTGAGGTACTTTCTAAGAATTTTTGGAAAGCAGCGGAGATCAGTGGTACGGTATGTTTTGTTGTGTTTTGGCCAAATAGAAGTGTGTTGATTTTGGTTGTGTCTGGTAAGCCTTGAAAATCAATGTGTAGGTGTGCATAAATTTTTCTTGAAAGGTTGAATCTCGCGGTGGTGTACAGTGGACAGTAAAGAAGGAAATGAGTTGTGTTTTCTTGGTTGTGGCCGCAGGTACAAGCAGGGGTTGTGACTTTCTGCATATGAGTATTGGTGTGCGTTCAATTTTGACATCCCCAGTCTGATCTGTGTGTGAAGTGTGTTGCCTAGTTTGGTTCCTAATGTGAAGTAGTGTGAGGGTGGTGGTGTGCCATGTAGTGATTTAACATTTTGTTCAAACTGTTTACGGCTTTGGAATGACTGGATGCAATGAGGCAGGAAGTTCCAATTTCGCGACGTGTTTGGGATGAATGATCTCTGGTAGCTGGATGTCCGGGAGTGGGGGACTGTCAGTTGGTCTGCGTTTCTGAGAACTCGTCCTGTGTTTCGTCGTCTTGTCTCGGGAATCATATGTCTAATGTAGTCTGGTATGTGAGTTGTGTTGTCTTTAAGCTTTCTATGGGGCTGTTCCAGCGCCCTCACCCGCCCTCACCCGGAATAGGTTGAGGCGTGCCCGGTGGAGGTGCGGTGGAGCGGCGCTCGTGAACGAGCGGTAGAGACTCAGTGGAATTATCAGCCATGTCCCTGAGTCTGTGAAAATTGTTCAGTTCGCAGACGATACCCAAATTTGGACCACTGGTGAAAAGCGAGACCTTCCACTACTTGTAAACCGACTTGAGACCGCTCTCCAGTGTATGTTCGACTGGTTCTGTGAACACGGTATGAAGGTGAACGAGACTAAGACTGAGCTGATGGTCCTGGGCACAAAGCAGATGCTCAGAGATGTCGCCAGTGTCAATGTGCGGTTTAATCAGGCAACGATTACTTCGTCAAACCACGCCCGTAACCTCGGTGTAATTTTCGATCGTAGCCTTGATTTTCAACCGCATGTTGATCAACTCGTACCGAAATGTACCGGAATGTTACTAGCGCTAAACCATGTTAAACACGTCGTTCCCATCGCTACATTGAGGCGTCTCATCACCGCTCTGGTGTTCCCCGTGCTGCAATATTGCATGTCAGTCTATGGCATATGCAACAGGGCACAGGTTCACCGTATCCAGAAGGTGATCAACTTTGCCGCGCGTGTGATTAGTGGGCGCCGAAGGTATGACAGGATATCCGATGTAGCGCGAACGCTCGGCTGGCTTAATGCTGATGAACTCATTACATTCCACCGTGTCATGACTGTACACAAACTGCTTACCAACGACGTACCGAGGTCCCTTGTAAGGACTATAGGTCCAGCCGCGCGCCAACAGCATCGCCACAACACACGGACTGCCGATCTCCGTGTATTGCCGCGCATTCGCACTGAAGCGGGACGCAGTCGTCTGTGCTATAGTGCCGTGAAGGAATACAACAAAGTCTCTAGAAAGCCAGGAATATCCTTCAAAACTGCGGCTAAGCGACACCTCGTTACCTGCCGTGACGCATGAGCGATGTTGTAGTGGACAATTTTTTGTGAATGTATGTGTATGTTTGAATGTTCACCATTGTCACTGTTTTATACCACATTGACGTGCGAAGGCGAAAAGCCACTGAGTACAGTGGACCTGAGCGAATAAACGAATTGAATTGAATTGAATTGAATTGGCCATCATTTGTTTGGATGCGAATTCACGGTCACGGTCACGGTCTCCGCTGTAATGCGAGCTACACACTGGGCCATTCGGCGAGCGATATCACTGCGACATTCTGTGGTTCCGCGGTGTTTAGCACAGCAAAAACCTCGTCCGGACCAGCTTTATTCCGCGATATCGCGCGCCAAATGACGCAGTGTGCGGCCGCCATTTACATACATTATTTTATTCCTCGCAGTTTTGCGTTTTACCGTGCGTGTCAGAAATTTGTTGAGGTACTTTTATCCACCGTGCGTCCATCCATAGATCTCAGAATCCCAGAATCATAGATCCATAGATCTCATATCCATCCATAGATCTAAACAACAATGGAATCCATGCAAAGGCTGTCCACAATGCTCTTCGCGAATGGCGCCGAAAAAATGTTTACAAAAGTTTGTCACTGGTGCGCCATAGCTGCCGTAATCCGACTTTGCCCGATCTCATCCGCTCGACGAGCGGTTGAGATTTTGCTCATCCGGTTGAGGTTGGTGGAGGCTCAACCGATTTTAGTTGAGGCGCGGGAACGGCAGGTGGAGAAAATAAGGCCTCCACCTAATCCGGATGAGGGCGCTGGAACAGCCCCTATATAGCAGTAGTCTGTGAATTTTACGCCTCGTCTTCAGGCTGTCCCATCCCAGTTCAAGCCTCAGCTTATGTGTTGGTGTCCGCGGTAGTGTGTTAGTAACTATCCTCGCAGCTCTATTTTGCAGTCTTTCCAGTCTCAGTTCGTCAGATATCGTCAGATGTCCGTCGTAGATACAGTCGCAGTAGTCAAAGTGTGGTCGTATGTAAGTCTTATAAATTGTGTCGAGTACTTGGCGTGACAGAAATTTAGCTATCGGGTAAAGCGGACTGAGAGCAATATTAATTTTGCGTACAATAGTGTTAATATGGGCATGGAATCGGAGGTCATTCGATAAAGTTAACCCTAAATGTTTGTGGGTATCAGTTTTGGTGATTGATTGTCCGGTGAAGGTAAGTCGAGGTGATACATGATGTGCTCTGCTACTAAAGGTCTGGGTTAGGGTTTTTTGATGGGCTAAATGTAATAACCCACTGCCTTCCATAGTTTTCTATCGTGTTTAGGTCATTTTGGAGGGAAGTTTGTGCATGATTCAGGGTGTCGGGTGTGTAAGAAGCATATAACGATATGTCTTCAGCATAGAAGAGAGCTGTATTTGTCAGTCGGTTAGAAAGTCCTTCAAGATAGGAGGGCAAGTAGTGGTCCCAGGATGCATCCCTGTGGGCATCCAGCGTTTATAGTCAAAGCTGTCGAGGTGTTCCCTATTCTAACTTTGTGTCTGCGGTCAGTTAGGTATGATTTTGACCAGTTAAGTAATGAGCCAGAAATAGAGTAGTCGTTTTCACACTTGAATATGAATCCATCGTGCCAGATTCTGTCAAAGTATTTTGTCATGTCCAAGTACACTGCTGTGAAGTCATGTCCTTTGTGCAGTGAGTTATAGAGACAATCTGTCATGTATGCCAGTTGCATTTGTGTGTTGTGATGAGGCCTGTACCCGCTCTGCATGTCAGAAAGGAGTGAGTTATCAGTTAGGTGATTGTAGATGTGTCTAAATACGATTTTTTCCAAAACTTTTGAAGGGCAACAGAGTAGGCTAATTGGCCTGTAATTATGGGGATCAGATGCAGGTCCCTTACGTTTAAAAATTGGTGAAATGTTGGCTTCTTTCCAAAGGTTGGGGAATTTAGAGTCAGTAAGAGACTTATTAAAGAGTTTAGTCAATGGTTTAGCTATGAGGATTGCAGTCATTTTTTATATTTTTGTAGGGAGTTGATCTTGGCCTGTTGATTTATGCGGATCCAGAGAGTTCAGTACTGACAGGACTTCTTGTTCAGTGACAGTTATTTCATTGAGAGCAGGTACAGTCTCGGGTCTTGGAGCGGGATGTGGAAGGGTCGGTGTGGAGGGAAGTTGAGTCTGTGCAACAAAGTGTCTGTTGAGAGCTGTGGCCTTTTCCTCGTCAGTTGTCGCCATGTGCTGACTGTGTGTTTCGAGTGGTGGTATGCTTGTACAGTGCGTGGGTGTTATTGTCTGTTTTAATATTTTGTGGTACTGAGCGCTGTTCGGCACACGCTACTAGCGCTTTTCGCTAGCTGACGTCACAATTACGTCACGGAAACAGACGCAGCAGGAAACAGACAGAACTCACAGAAGCACTTCCAGACTGCTTCAGGGGCACATCACATCTGTTTGTTTTCATTTCAGTTTGATTTGTCTCATGCGCCACTATTGAAACACATCCGCTAGCGCTTTCGCCGCTTCTGCGATTTTCCACTAGCAGAAATAGCCTCTCCGCAGGGTCCACGGTTCCTATCATGACGTATTCCCATTCTGGCTTTTCATTGGCTGACGCCTGGTTGCCATGGAGAGCGAAAGCGCTACTAGCGCTACTAGCGGCCGCTAGCGTGTCCGAACAACGCTCTGGTATGGATTGTGTTTGTGTGTGAGAAGCTTGTGAACCTGTTTTGTCGTGTGCTGGTCTTTGCAGTCTTTGTTGAGTTTGGTTACAAAGTTCCTCTGTAGTCGCCATGCTTCCCAGTCATGAGTCAGGTCAGTTTGTTTCGCTATTTTAAAGAGTCGGTCACGTTTATTCATGTGATGTTTCAAATGTCCAGTCATCCACGGTTTATCCCTCGGTCTTATGCATATTATTTTCCTAGGGATTGCTTTATGAGCGGCTGCTAAGATTGCAGAGGTAAATTTTTCGGTAGCAATATCTATATCGTAACAGAGTATGTCTTCCCAATCGGTAGTCTGTATGAGTCTAGTTAGTTTGTCTGCGTCAAGTCTGCTGTAGTCCCATATTGTCCTGGTCTGAGTGGGCGTGGGAGATGATGGTAGGTTTGTAGATACAAAAATGGGAAGGTGATCCATTTTACCAAAAGAAGAGTGTCCCTACGCTAGTTACCATATCTTTATTGTTGGTTACGGCGAGGTCTCTAAGATTTGCTACTGTTTCTGTTATTCTTGTTGGGGATGTAATTAGTTGAGTGAGTTCTAGTGTATCTAATGTATGACTAAATCTTATATCGAAGGGTGTTATTCCACTATTACCTGTGTTTGGTCCAGCGTTCTGGGCATATTTGTTTTCTAGGAATATGTTGCCAGTGTTAAAATCTCCTAGTACGAATATTCCTAGTGGTGAAAGTGAGTTGGCTAAGGCAATGCTTTCAATGAATCTGACATTAAAGTCTTCTAATCTATCAACTGTAAGGCCTGGTGGAAGGTAAAGACTGCATAGGATTATTGATTTTCCGTTTAGTGATACTTCTGCCCATACCCAGTCTTCTCCTTCAATTTATAAGTTGTGTAGCCTCTCTATTGCTAAATTAGTTCGGGTGTATATAGCAGTGCCTCCACCGTCTCTATTTCTATTGTTTAAATAAGGCGTATGGAAGTCTGGCAGTTCATATTGACTAGGGTGGACTGAATCGTCAAGTTTTGTATCGCTAGCCATCAAAATGTCTACATTGTTTGCGTTTACAAATATTGATAATTCGTCTATTTTGGATGGAATGCTTTTGATGTTAACGTGGCAAATGTTTAGATTACTGATGCTCGGACCAGGATTGGTTTCGATACCGCTGATTATGAGTAGTAATGCTGTAATGAGGCATTTCCCCAGAATCTCCCATTGACGTACTGTGATGTGTTTGGTGGTGATGTTTTGCGGTGATGCTATGGTGTGTTTTGTGTACACTGGGGATGTCAAGAGTTGTGTTGTGTTGTGGGCTACTACAGAAATGTGGAGTAGTTTGGTTACGCTGCAAATGTGTGAACGGAGCTGGAAAGGGAAGATGTCATGCTCCACAGATCTGCACCGGCCTGCAAGGTAATGACCGACCATTAGCACAAGTCAAACGAACCGTGGTGGCCGGGCTCGACAGGGGAAATAATATACACGATACAATCAAACAAGTGGAGAGCAGTACAACTTGAACCAGTTTTGCTTTAACTTTACGATAACAGTGAACAACAAGTGGAGAGCAATACAACTTGAACGAGTTCTGCATTAACTATACGATAACAGTGAACAATAAATTACCTCGGTGTGCAGTGAAACATGGAACACAGGTCTGAGGGCAAACCAGCGGCAGCACCATCGGCGGGGCGGTGTAGGTTCCGGTTACACGTACGTCATGGTCTGTCGCTGTCCTAGTGGTCCTGCACGTTAGTGTCTATCGCTGTCCCAGTGGCCCCACTCGCACAACCAGCAGCATCACTTTAATACAGCGAACCTCACAGCAACGCCAAACCCACTAATATTCTATAATAGTATACGATAACATATACACAAACAGGTGAACAGCAGTACAACAGTTACGGTAACACATTATTAGGTATGCTTGGAAACTAAACGCAAACTGCAGTCATCAAAAATTAGCATTATATCCAAACCACGGCGATAAATATCACAGCGAGGCCACGCACGGCAAGGCAACAAACCCGCGGTAGCACCTCCAGCGGAGCGGTGTAGGTACCGGTTACACTCACGTCGGTCAGTGTCTGCCACTGTCCCAATCGCAGAACCGGCGGCGTCACTCCCACACGACCCACGCAGCACCCATATCACCGGGGCCGCCACCGCGGGACTGATCGCCGCTCGCGGTCTGACCCGGGCGACCGCAGCACCGCAGCGGCGCAGCCAGGCACCCGCAAAGGGGCGGCCGGCGCCTCCGCAGACAAGTGTCACACTGCTCCGCAGCCAAGTGTCTGCCGGCGGCAACGACGTGACTAGCGCGTGGAACCGCTACCGGCACGTGCGCTGGTTTCCCTGAGAGACCTCCTTGTAACAGACACAAAGCCGTCGCTGCTGTCGCCTCTTTCTTCAGCGGCTCCTGTGGTCGCAGGGTTTCCGCGGCTGGCGGCAGCGGCGGAGTCAGGTCTCGGCGAAGGGGGCGGCGGAGAGTCGCCGCCGACCAGACGGACAAGGTCGTCCAGCGAGCGGATCACTGTGGTTGGGTCGCCGTTTCGTACCTTCGCCTTGAGCTTGCCGGCGTCAGACCAGACAGCCCAGAGACGGCCGTCCTTCCTCAGCTGACGTCCCCGGTACATAATCTCTTGATTCGTCTTGGTCAGGCTGTCAGACACGAAAATGTTGCCCGCCACCGCCCTGGTAATGTAGTCGCTCGGTGTCAGCCCCGTGGACCTCAGCTTACGGCGAGCATCGTAGAGCTCCTGCCTCTTCTCAAAGCTCCGCAGCCGCACTATGATGGGCCGAGTCCGGCCCGCCGCCAGCCGACCAAGCCGATGCGCCACGTCGATCTCGTTGTGCATGTCGACGCCGACGACGCGACCCCGCTCCACCATCTTGTCGCGTACCGATTCGTTGGCCCGCTCCGGCAGGCCGGACACGATGACATAGCTTTTACGGCTGTACTGGTCCAGCTCGTTGAGGCACAGAACCTGCTCGGAGACCACGGCATTCAGCCTCGTCACCTGCGTCTCCAGACTGTCTATCTTGGCCTGTTGTTGGGCAATCAAGCGTGCCACCTCCTCGTTGTTGGCAGCAACGGTCTCCCTGACAGCCGCCTCGACAGCCGGCTTGACAAGTGCTTCCAGCAGTCCAGCTCGCACCGATGGGTCCTTAAGTGCCTCCACGACAGAGGCGGCTAACTCCGCGGTTGAAGCCATGTCACGTTCGCGTCACAAAAATGTCACTAGCCCTGCCACGCCCGCACCACCACGGCCCGTCTAGCTCACAGTCCGAGTCACGTTCACTGACTCGCGGGCCTCGGGCTCAGGCCGGGACGCACAAACACGGTCAAAACAGAGGTGGAGTGCACACGTCCTCACCCTCCGGTCGCCTGAACTGAATATGTAAGTTGTTGAGCGAGTGGAGGCGTCAGCCAAAAATTGTTAAGTTGTTGAGCAAGGGGGGGGGATAACAATGAGTACAACTCAACATTAATTTCTAGCAATCTTGTTAGTCAGGAAAAATTGGGGATAATCCCCCTGGCTAAGCAAAAATGGAGGGACACGTCTCCCGTCCCTCCGTGACGGAGCCCCTGAGATACTCAGACTCGGGTTAATGCCGACCCCTTAAAAATTATGGGCACTTTTAAAATTGGCGTCGCCAGGATTTTTCGGTTGATAGGGGGGGGGGGGGCAAACAGACGTCGACTGCCAGCCAGGAATAAGGGCTGGCAGTCGACGTCTGTTTACTATATTTTACAGAATATGCATATTTGTCGTTGAGACGAACCTTTGACTTCATCAACCCACTCCATTTTTTCCCCCGACTCCAAAATTACCTCGGATCTGTATCGATCTCAGGGGGTCGTCAGACGGAGGTTCGGGGGAGCAAATTGCCCCGCTTGCCCCCCCCCCCCCCCCCCCCCCCCCCGTGGCGACGCCTACGGCCTCCTATGACTGTTAAACTGTTCACGCACATGGTACGCGTTCTTTGTTAAAATGTCCGCGATATTGCTAAGTGTTGTTTAGGTGAAGTGTATAAGGCACGGATGTTGGCGCACTCAGGACCGTGTGAAACGAAATTAGTCACAGTTTCCGACCCTCTTACCTCCCTCTGTGGGGAGAATGTCGAATTTGTCTGAACAACTCTCAGGCTCATGGCAATTCAAACCAAACACATGTTGTTGTCCCGCGTCCAACTCGAACTCTTCCCTCCTCCCGCTGACTGCCCCTGCCCCTGTTGTGTTGCAGCGGCCGCGGCTACGACATCTCCGAGACGATGTTGTGTGCCGGCGCCAGTGGCCGGGACGCCTGCCAGGGGGACAGCGGCGGCCCGCTGGTGTGCCGGGCCGACGGCGGCGTCGTCAGCGGCGCGTCGGCCGCCCAGCTGCGGCTGTCGGGGGTCGTCAGCTGGGGAGTCGGCTGCGCCACACCCAGACTGCCCGGGGTGTACGCCGACGTCGGCAGTATGATCGACTGGGTGCGGCGTAACGTGAAGGAGAACTGATGGCGCGGGGACGCAGTGGACGTGCGGATACAGAGCACGCGGTGGAGAGGAGAAGGCAGAGACGCCAAATTCCAGGTCGAAGAGAGTCAGATCGTTTAATATTCTGGCAATGTGTACGCATCTTGACAAGGAGCGGAAACAAAAACTGAGAGTTGGATATGTCACAGTATAATGGCAGCCTTGCACATCTTATCAAATCCATAACAAAACGCCTCAAGGAAATGGTCTCGTTCTAAGTCACCAAGCTTTTCTGCTCATAATGCAATTCAAATATGTGATAGTCTAGAATTCATACGTGTTTCCACGATATGAGGCATAAGAACATTCCAATATAATCAAACAAAACATGAGGTTTTGAATCAGCATCCAGTTGCAGCATCTGGCCAGGTAACCTAACGGTAGGAGTCCGGTGTGCTATGACCTCGGCTTGACCTCGGCTCCAGATAACCTAACGGTAGGAGTCCGGTGTGCTATGACCTCGGCTTGACCTCGGCTCCAGGTAACCTAACGGTAGGAGTCCGGTGTGCTATGACCTCGGCTTGACCTCGGCTCCAGGTAACCTAACGGTAGGAGTCCGGTGTGCTATGGATTCAAACTGTTAATCTCGTCGGTGACGGAGATCAGATGTAGCTGGGTTGGCGCGTCGAAACTCTGAAGACGATCAACAAGGGATGCGACATCGACATTTCCAACACTTGTGGTAAAATACGGCAGCTGGTCGTACCTACTCGGCACGAATTGAACTAAATACGCGCATATATCAGAAAACGGCGATATCTATGTTCTGCAGCGAGTTCGCCAGGGAGGCAAACGGAGCAAGTTTTATTGGTATCAAATCCTATTAGCACAGGGATGGCATTCGACATTTTGTACATCCTGGCAATAAACAAAGCAGTACCTATTTTGTTTTCCCGTTTTTGTTTTGTTTGTTTGTTGTTGTAAACTCGCAATAACTAAAAACGTGACATTCGGAAAAGGTCAGCTAAGGCTTTTGAGCATTGCATCTCGTATACTCTGCATTTAAATTGCTTTAACCTGCGCTATTCTGGTCAGTTGAATTACCTGCATGCGGTTTAGGTAGAATGTAACGATTGTGTGCATTGTGCAACAATGTTACATGATTTTCAATGTTCGATAAGCTTCCAAAACGTTATTGTTAACATATTTGTCTCTAAACGATAGTGTTATAAGCAATACACTTATTAATCATCGTACGGAAATATATGAGTTTAAATGAGGGTACGCCGTTCTTCACGTTCCCCACCCGGTACACGAAATTATCCTCAAATCCTCAAATGTCCCTCCCGATAAACAGGATGAATGCGTTATTGCCGTGTATTATCAGGCGGTAACTGGAAATAACTGAAACAGATACATCATAATTGGATATGATATCGCTCAATAATACCGAAACTAAGCCATTCACTATTACCGAGCGGTAAATGCAGCTAACATCTTGCTCGAAGACCCCCAAATCTTTTGAATGAAATACATGGATGTCATTGGTTTGTGTAACACATGGCGCGTCAATTTTGGCAGACAGAACCAGACATGCGCGCCCGCACGTACACCCACATTAATGTATAATCCGTCGAGACACCGCCCATCGCACGTCAGCACGGACCAGTATTCCTACCCTACACATGACGTACACAAGCAGCAGGCCGTACAGCGATGCCACGATATAGATCATAACTGAAAGTACAGTATACTCGTATAAACATGAGCATACAAGCCAATGACACCCTAGTCCCCATTTACCCCATACCTGGAAACATACCACCAATCAATCGCTCCAATTCATAGGACCGCCACCGAACGCAGCAATGAATAACGCTCCATAGGACTGCCAACGAACGCATCAATGAATAACGCTCCATAGGACTGCCAACGAACGCATCAATGAATAACGCTCCATAGGACCGCCACCGAACGCAGCAATTAATAACGCTCCATAGGACTGCCAACGAACGCATCAATGAATAACGCTCCATAGGACTGCCAACGAACGCATCAATGAATAACGCTCCATAGGACTGCCAACGAACGCATCAATGAATAACGCTCCATAGGACTGCCACCGAACGCAGCAATGAATAACGCGAGTCCAGAACAGAATCGGAACACTAAGTAACCTTTCTTCACCGATAAACCCTCCGTACATGTGCGACACCGAATCACATGGTGAGACAAGAATTCCGAACTGTAGACATTGTCACGCGGACAGCACAACGCGTTGGAGCGCGCACGCGCGGCTACACACACACACACACACACACACACACACACACACACACACACACACGCACACGCACACGCACACGCACACACACACACACACACGCACACGCACACGCACACGCACACGCACACGCACACGCACACGCACACGCACACGCACACGCACACGCACACGCACACACACACGCTAATTTCTTTTAGCACGATAGCCCTGACATCCCATCTCTCGTGCCGTAGCCTCACCCCCAACGTCGACAGGGCGCCTCTTCATTTCTTCAGAATGCGGAGCATGTCCTTGTTCTGCGAGCCGACGCGGACGTCGGCCCGGTCCGTCTTGGTGCTGATGCGGTCCAGCATCTGGTTCTGTTCGGAAATCTCGTCACCGAGACCCTCGGCCAGTCCGCGCAGACGGCCCAGTCCGGAGCACATGTCATCTGCGGGGGGGCGGGGGAGCGGGGGAGCGGACAGTCAGCCGATCGGACCGCCGCCACGCGGGCGCAGCGGGCGCAGCACGATCAGCAATACAACACAATTAGAGCGGTGTACCGGCACGCCGCTCCGAGACGACGCCGTGGTCGACGTGCCATTTGTGCTTGTTATGTGTGCTAACATTTTACTGATGGGAGAGACAGAATGAAGCCAATACAGAAATTTGAAAACATCAAATTTAAAGAGTTGGTATTTTAACCCTCGCCCGTGCAGCGTCCGACCAATGCGTGACCGTGCAGGGGGGGGGGGGTACGACCCCCTAGCGTTTCGCCCCTAATTGGGCTAGAGCTTCGATTCAAAAACGAGCGTGTTGCTGGTGACGAGAGGAAGCCATTGCTACCCAATTTTAAAGTCCTTGGTCATTAGGTGAACTCTGAGGTCATGTCAATGACCCAAAATTCAACGAAATTGTAAATAGGTATATATTGAATTTAATCGAGCTAGAATCGCGAATGAGCATATAATTATGCTAAATGGGTGCCAAATTTGAAATCAGCGTCACAAAATGTCCTAGAACTGCCAAATTCCAAAAAGGTCTTGTCAGGTCATGTCAGGTCATTTAAGGTCAGTGACCTCGGTTGACCTGTTGGGGCGCATGACCCCAGTGGAACAAATAATTATGTAAAATGGATCCCATATTTGAAATCAGCGTCACAAAATGTCCTAGAAACTGCCAGAAGCCAAAAAGGTAATATGAGGTCATCGGAGGTCAGTGACCTCTCGGTTGACCTCTGAGGTCAATCGAGGTCACAATCTCAATGGAAACGACAACTGTCACCTGGAAACACCTGTGCATATGCTCCTGAACAACAAACACTATGCAACTGCACAAGTTACAAAGATCAATACTAGATCATGCCAGTTGCGCCTGGCATGATCTTGCAAAACAGGTAAAAGGTCACGGGTCATGTGACCTACAACTTAAATTTTCAGAATATGTGTCAAATTGTTCACAAATAGGGTACTGAAAGTTTCATCGCAATCAGTTGATATTTACGAGAGCTATTCCCGAAAAACCGAGGGGGTATCAACCCCCCCCCCCTGCACTGGCGAGGGTTAAAGGGAATGTTTCACCTTTGTATTGGTTTTGAACTGATATAGCCATTACTTTGGCCGCTATTGAAATGTCTAAATTATTAAGGACATTTCCCCAAAAATTTAACAGTTTTTCAGCAATTGAATTTCGCATTTGCAAAAGGGGGTCTATGCTGATTGGCTGAGTCACTTCAGGATTGTTGGTCCTGGAAGTCAGACCTGTATTTCTCAAACCTTGGCTGGATTACCGAGACCCGAGTACGATGTCAACAACGGCCAACGCAATAGGTTGCGGTCCGAGTTGAAGTTTTTTCGCGTTGTTTGAAGTCTCAGTTATGGATTTATTATTTTGTTTAAATAAATATTGAGCTATCGCAATGCCTCGCACTCGTCATTGTGTTCTGTGCGGGAGAAGACACAGTTCCACAATGTTTGTATTTAAGTCGCCAGAATTGTCTAACGATTGTGCCATATATTTAGCAGCGTAAAGGGTTTATCTATAGCTCTCTATATCTCAATAATGACGTCAACATCCCACATTTAAAACTTAATTTGTATAAAGTTAAGTGACTTTTCGATAGGAAAAAATATAACCATCGTTTTCAACAACACTTACTTCATATTTTTTATTTATTTATGTATTTATTTATTCAAGTAATCACCAACAGGGTTGCCCCCACTAACAGGTGAAGTCACGGGACATCAGGCAGCACACACACAATATAAAATATGACAAACATTCCAAACATCAGTAAAATACACAATAAATAATTCATAAGAACTTTAAACAAGAAGTAAAAATATATACGGCAAAAGCGTTAAAGGACAATGGCATTTAATAAAGGTACACGCTAAAAGTGTTTGTAAAAACACCACAATACTAACAACTAAAAGGATGAAATGTGTTTCAAGACATGAGCTTTAAAAGTGCCAGAAGCGTCAGCAAAGAAGTCTGCCTCTGGAATGTTACGTAAAAATAAGTTGACTAGTTGAGGTACCCTATAGAATAACCCCCGTTTCACGGTGTTGACACGCGGACGGGGCTCATAAAACAGTCTTTGTGTGCGGATTGATCGAGTGGGTGCATGGAGAGAAAAACTGCGCAGGATGTGAGAATCTAATCTGGAGTTAAAAATATTCCTGATGAACAGCAGATCGTGCTGAACTCGCCGTGAGGCTAATGACGGTATCCGGAAGTGATTCAGCAGATCACTATATTCTAGGGAAATGGCATGTCCGGAGGCTGTGTTTGATAAAAGCCAGATCAGGAATTTATGCTGCACTCGATCAATCCGCACTGTGTGGGTATCGGCCGCTCCCGTCCAGATCACACTACCGTATTCTAAAATCGAGCGAACGTTGGAGAAGTAGGCGCACATCAATGCATTCCTGCTGAATTTTGACCTTCCTGCTCCTGTTTGAAAGGATCGAAAAAGTAGTCCAAGGCTTCGGTTTGCCCTGCTGACAATATTGCTCACATGAGAAGAGAAAGTGAGCTTGGTATCTAAAATGATACCCAGGTCGCGAATCTCTCCAACGTGCTCGAGTTTCGTGGCATTAATAAAATACTCTGTCTGGACGGGCGCGCGCCTGAGGGTGATAGTGAACGACTTGCATTTACTTGGATTTAGAGTGAGTCCCCATCTGACGGACCAGGCTGTCAGTCGACCGAGATCCTGCTGCAGCAGTAGTCCGTCAGATGGTGAGACAATTTTGCGGAAAATTTTAACGTCGTCGGCGTACATAAGGCAGCCGCAATCGACTTCGCGCGGTAAATCATTTATGAATAGTGAAAACAGCAGCGGAGCCAAAAGAGATCCTTCCGGAACGCCCGAGAGTACGTTTGTCCATTTGGACGTTTTGCCGTTCACGATGACCCTCTGACGCCTATCGGACAGATACGAGACGAACCAGTTCAAGGCAAGTTCCTCCAACTTATAGGAATGTTTTAGTTTGTGAATAAGAAGCGAATGATTCACGCTTTGAAAAGCAGCCGAGTAGTCTGTATATATAGTGTCCGTCTGGTATCCGTCCGATATGGCTTCCCACGCTGACTGAAGATAAACGGCGAGGTTAGAAATACAGGAACGCCTAGGGATAAAACCATGCTGCTCATTGCACAGGGCCGGTGAAACATGGCGGTAGAGCTGGTCGTAAACTAGGCGCTCGAGTATCTTTCCGAAGAGAGGAAGCAGGGATACTGATCGATGATTTGATGGGTTCTTCTTATCACCCTTTTTGAATATAGGAATGATGCTTGCCTGCCTCCACCTCTCCGGAAAGACACCCGAACTAATGGAGGCGTTACATATCCTAGTAACTGGAACCACCAGCTCATCCGCACATTCAACAATAATGCGAGCGCTGATGTTATCAGGGCCGCAGGCCTTGTTAACAGGTACTGACTTCAAGGCAGTTCGAACAGCAGCTTCTGACACATTGAAGCGAGACAGGCTGTCAATTATTTCGTAGTCAGGCGCCTCAGGCAAAGCGGTTGCATTCGGCTGAGTAAATTTCGCGGCAAAGGCATCACTAAGCAGTTCAGCACGGCCCCGATCGTCAGTAACAGTGTTACCATCGGATGCACGGAGTACAGGTGAAATAGACGATTTGTTAGTGACACTTTTTAAAAACGACCAATATCGCTTCGGGTTAGTTTTAAAATCTTCAGTCAGCCCGCGCAGATATTGAAAGTATCTATCATTTGACAAGGTTTTGAACGCTCTCCTTCTATCTATAAACTCAGCCTTGGCCTCCTGAACGGGGTTTCGACGCATGCGGCGATATGCTGCTTCCTTCAAGCGCAAAGCGGCGCGTACCGCACTATCAAACCACGGTGGCACCCTGCGCCGGAGGACCACCGTGGGGACGTGGTCGGCGATGGCGGAGTTCAGTAGGGTGTAGAAGGTGTCTACTGCCTCGTCGACGCCGATGCCGTCCAGCAGTCCCCACGGGATCAGGGATAGACTCCGGCGCAGACCATCGAAGTCTGCTCGCTTGTAATTAAAGACAGAGCGTCTGTTCAGGAGAGGGGAACGGCGCCCCGGCACGGTAATAGTAGCGACAGTCTCTCTGTGGTCGGTTTTTAACACACTGTCTCTTACATCAACACGGGTCGGCAGTCGACTGGTGAGCACCAAATCTAGCACACTCTCCCCCCTGGTGGGTTCACACACCCATTGTTTCAGCCCTAGAGCGTCACAGTCATCAATAAAGCGGACCGCTCTGTTGGTTTGACTCTGAAATTTGGGGACTGCACCATCTTCCGACGCCGACCACCCTATCTCTGGCAGGTTAAAATCACCCGCGACGATCAGTCGATAGTCCTGAGGCCGGACGGCGGTGAGAGCCTCCGTTATCCTCTTCAGCGCGGCATCATCATCGGGCGGCCGGTAGCACACCGCCACCGTCACCGCCGCGCTCTGCAGGCGTATCAGCAGCATCTCCGCTCCGTCCGGGTCCGGGAGCTGCAGAGGCGACAGAGACGACCGCACGGCGCAGGCCACCCCGCCGCCGAGGGATCCGCGGTCGCGCCGAAACCAAGTGTGCTGTTCGAAGCCGAGACCAAGCTCGGAGTCGGCGACGTTGTCGTTTAACCAGGTCTCGGTGATCGCGACGACATCGTAGCGGTCGAGTACAGGGGCGCATGCTCGGAGATCGCCCAGCTGTTTCTTCAAACTCCGCGCATTAACATGATATGCGGTTAGAGTTTCAGGTGGCGCCACTGAGGGAGTCGCGCTCGGTCCGGGGTTGAGCTCAATGTCCCCTGCCAGCGCGACGGCAGGCCTGTAGCTGTACCGGCCCGTTTGACGTGTAGCGCAAGTGTTGGCTCCGTACGCCAGACGTGTCCGAAAGCGTCGGACGGAGATCCGTGCCACCCTCAAACGTCGAGTGGAGGCCACCCAGTGGCCAAGGCCGTCCGCGGGGCAGGCGGCCGTAGCGGCGGAGCAGAGGGCAGCACGTGAGGCAGCACGTGCGCCGGCGAACCGAGCCGGCACCGGTCCCGACCGGGCGGCGAGCAGGCAGACGCAGCAGATAAAAGCAACGCCAACCGCCGAGATTCGAACCCCCAGCGGTCCAGCCGGCACGATCCGCCGAGAACCCTGGCATCCTGACCGCTCCGCCACCGCTCCTTGTGCTCCCGCGGCCTGTGGGCTCGACCTGGGTCGGCGCTTGTCGTGATCCCCGTCAGAGGCCCTCGGCAACATGGCGACAGCGGGTACACCCTCATCCACAGCCCGACTCTAAATCTCCTACAGTCGGGAGTGTACAGTTGTTCATCCC
The DNA here is from genome assembly GCA_036785665.1 of Chirona hameri. Classification (NCBI taxonomy): domain Eukaryota; kingdom Metazoa; phylum Arthropoda; class Thecostraca; order Balanomorpha; family Balanidae; genus Chirona; species Chirona hameri. Next base: position 103,416 of record JAXIVJ010002570.1, read on the forward strand.
ACAGCACCGTGCTCAAAAGAGAGCCAAGTGTCTGAGGAGTGCAATGACCATGCACTCACACTCCATTTGACCCAAAACACAGGCTAAAACGGTATAAATACCGGAGCACTCAGCACACGTCTGCGCCTGACCAGTGGCGCCACCCCCCTGACCAGTGGCGCCATTTTCGTCTACAAACAGCCTATATTTGACAACTTTCAGAAAGGTGAAACATTAAGGGGAATAACGCAAAAGTTTATCAAGCGCCGCTGCCGCACGACCGCACACTTACCCAAATTCCTGTCCAGCTGCGCATCGACACGCGCGTACGGGTCTGCCGCTGCCGCACCGCGGGCCGACTGCGGCTCGGCGTCGTCCAATCCCCGCACACGCAGTCCGGGGTGCGGCTGGGCGGCCCGGCCGTCGTGTGCGGCCGCCTCTGATCGCTGGATAGTCTGCTGTAGACGCGACTCCGAGGCCGACTGCGGTACGGCCGGGTCAGCCGCCGGCCGCGCCGCGTCCGCCGCCGGCGCGCCGCGGCTGCCGAAGTAGCTCTTGAGGCTGCTGAACACGCTCTGCGGCAGCGGGATGGAACGGTGACAGGCCGACGACGGCAGCGACATCTAAAATCCGCTCCCAGGAGGATGTTCTCCAGACGACCGATAGGTGGCAGGGTTGACATTTGCAGGGCTTAACAGCGTAAGGGGCGCACACATGATCGCACTTCCAGGCACACAAACTTGCCAACAACTGTAATTCAGGCCCGGATCCAGGGGGTCTAGGGCGAAACCCCCCTCCCCCTGAGCCCGGGTCCGGTCGCGCACATGTCACGCTATACAAACGCGCCCGTAGGGCGCATTTTTTTTATGGCGCCCCCACCCCCCGATGACCGAAATCCTGGATCCGCGCCTGTTATTGATAAATACTTTCTGAAAGACAATACCAATTACAGTACATATAGTTAGCTGGGTTAACTGCCAATACAATTATATTGGACAAATACAAATTGAATAGGTAACTTAAATGTGCTGCAGTGCTCATCCTAGCCCAATACACCCTTTGTCCATTGTCTATGTCAGAAAAGCATGCCCATTAGGTACACTATCATACAATTAATGAAATATAACAAATGATCAGCAAACAGAACTGTGCAAACTCACCTTGATATTGTTGATATGCCTCTGGCTTGTGTTCAATGTTGCATTTATGTCATCTAGCCGCCTCTCTGTATTCTCCAGCTGTTCTCTCTGTCTCATGAGTTCCTGAAAATATCTATATGATAAAACACAGGTGTTGCAATGGGTACCTTACAATGGATAACTTATTAGATGATTGGATGGCTCATTAGCAAATCTATACCATCAAACGTTGATAGAAGTCATATGTTTATGTATAAATGCTGGTATTAATTTGTGTTGCATTGAGATGAATAATATCTACATAGGGTAGGCAACCATAACTCTGGACACATCCTAATGTTGGACTTTTCATGCTATTCATGGTGAAGACAATACTGATGCACTATGACTAAATCATCAATCAGTCGGGTGAACTATGGTAATCTGGACCCATTTTTGGAACGTTCCATTTTTGGAAAACTGTACCCAAAAATGGAAACGCTACTTCCAAAAATGGGTACCCTACTTCCAAAAATGGGTATGCTCGTTCCAAAAATGGGTACGGAAATTGACCATGACTAAACGTGATCCACTATTTATTGGTTCGTCGACGCATTGTGCCAATGATGTCATCAGATTCAGCACCCTTGACTTTATTGATAGCATGAGCATTACAAAAATCCAAGGTTTCTTTCAAATTTTATTAAAGTTGCACGATCTCGGGGAGATACTTTTTTGCAGCCCCAAGATCGCGCAACTTCAATAAAATTTGAAAGACAATGGATTTCCGTAATGCACACATTGTCAATAGAATCAAGGATACTGAGTTTGATGACGTCATTGGCACAATGTGTCAACACACCAATCAATGTGTGGATCATGTTTAGTCATGGTCTATTTCCGTACCCATTTTTGGAATGAGTACCCATCTTTGGAAGTAGCGTACCCATTTTTGGAAGTAGCGTACCCATTTTTGGAAGTAGCGTACCCATTTTTGGGTACGGTGTTCCAAAAATGGAAAATTCCAAAAATGGAAAATTCCAAAAATGGAAAATTCCAAAAATGGAAAATTCCAAAAATGGAAAATTCCAAAAATGGAAAATTCCAAAAATGGAAAATTCCAAAAATGGAAAATTCCAAAAATGGGTCCAGATTACCATAGTTCACCCGACTGCAATAGCATGAAACGTTTGACGTTAGGACGTGTCTGGGGTTATGGTTGTTCACCCTACATGATGCATTGAACACAATAAGCAGTGGTCGCTTCATTTTCATTCAGGTTGTGTTATGCAAAAGTGGGTGATTTATAACATAAATAGTGGATCCACTGCTTAATGCACACATACAATGGATAGCATGTAATTTTAATAACATTGAAAGAACCATTTAATAGGGCTGCTGTAATGTTTACCAACAATATGACTTATATGAGCAATAGGAACATCCAAGAAAAGTGGGGAGCCAGTGACACTTTGATCTTATCTTGAGAAATAAAACCACCTATTGCTTTGCATATTTCAGCTCTACTCATCTTGGGGAATCATTGTCTCAAATTTTCCTCATTTAGCAGAAGAAAATAATTTGGCAACAATTCTGACCAAAAAGTGGGGGCCATGGCTCGCTTGGCATTCAAAAGGATATGACTGGTATTAGAACAGGTCTGGGGACACCAAATGTAGCTACCTCAGCAGTCTCTGTTCCAGCACGCTCTGACTCTTGAAGGAGTCCCACAGATCTGCTTGATGAATTCAAGGTACGCTCCTCTATTTTTCTTCTTTCTTCTTGCAGCTGAATCCTCCGGTCTTCCAGGGGATTTTGTGGTCGAGACTGATGTTCCGGGAACATGTAACCAGCTGAACCTTGTCTGGGGTTCTTCAAAAATTCATCATCTGTGACATCTTCCACAGCAAAAAAAGAATTTTTGGAGTCACTTAAATAATTATTCCCAGCCATAATTGTTGCCTTTTCTAGAACAGACAAATTTCCTCTTAAAAGCAGAGTACCGCCAGTCGCCAGAGTATCCAACAACCAAGAATGTATTATATTTTACCACCTTCTCAGCGATCTTTAGCAGTTAAATAACATAAATATATGACACATCACTCTGTATCTCAATCTCGACAATCTTCACTTTCACCACTTGCACTGTTCGCAGGGGGGTGTCATCCCATCACCACCGTAACCTTTCAGAAACCCAAGGTCTGTATAAATCAGGGCAATAGAACACTGGGTACTTAAAAGTTTTTTTTAGTATATACTAAAAATACACTATAAAAACTAGAAAACATACCAACAAATGAAGGTCACTACCAGATTTGGAATAATATACCAAATATGGATGCACGACATTCGCGGCAAGTATGGCGTTCGTGTTTCAATCAAGAATAATACAGATTTGTACAGCCTTTGCATTCACTCCCGTGCAGTGGTATTCTTCGTCACAGACGGCAGGGTATTTATTTGTCCGCGTCTCGCTTTATGTTCCAGTTTCTGGTTAGTTAGTGGAATGTATTTATAATTGAATTATTTAATTTTTGTCAGTTCTGTGAGCAGTCATTATCGTGTACAGCCTTGGAATTTGTGCCATTTTCTGGACTTTTTGGGTCCAAAGAATTTCGCTCTTCATATTCAATATTTCATATCAGGCCGCTCAATATTGTTTTCCCCGCAAGTTTGGTAAGACTTCGGCCTCGCTCGTAATATACATCCTTGACACCTAACTGGCTGAATTTGGCGACACTGTGTTGAGATAATTTTGCATGTACTCATTGGTTATTTGCAGAACTTTGTACATAC